>LR736870.1:5095015-5132580 GCA_902654985.2 Oryctes borbonicus
TTTTCATGTTTTTTACCAACCGACCGAACTTCTCTGAACGGCAGTGTACATACATAGGTAAGACAGCATCATATTGACGTGAGTTTCAGAGATGCCCACGCATTTCCAACGTCTTTTATCTCGTTAGTATTAATTTATGCAAATTTTCGACGATATTTCAATAGATGTTCCCAACTAATATCGGCTGTAATGTGCTCGATAACCGAGCAAAATTGAAAATGAAAAAGTGACAATATTTATAGTTGTACAGGATGTAAATATGATGGTGGTCATAAGTTTAATTTTTGTCACAATGAATTAATTCAATTTATTTGAATGCAGTGAAGAAACGAGCAAAATTACATAAGGAAACTGTTTTAAATATTCTATGCCGTTTACCCAGAGAGTCCTGCAGCTTCACTTCCCAATGTCTGGTTAGCCACAGAGTAATGGGGGCAAATGTACGTTACGCTGGCCGTATCCTGGCTGATTGGGGAATCCTTCATCTTAAGCTCCTTTCGTAGCTCCTAAGTCCTGAAGCTAGCCCTTGTGGTTTGACTTAATTCTAGAACATCCCCGCAGATATGATTTGGGTAGGACTTTGGCCCGGCCTTCCTCACTGTATAGGCTTAAACACGAGCGGTCGATTATTTACCATGCTTGGCGGTTTAGCACCCAAGGGGCCAATAGTTATTGGCCTTGTTATTGGTAAAATGTGAGGTAGATTTCGAGAGATCGGTACTGACCGTCACCCATCAAAGGTTGAGAAGAGAACTTCTCTAACATAGTGAGCAGGGGGAAAGAGGGCCCATTCAGCGACCAGGTGGTCTCCTTCCAGTGAGTATCGAACTCGTGCTTACAGTTTCTAGTTGGTTGATAAGAACTGGTTGTATGTGGAAGCTGGTCAGCAGCTTTTCCCTATGTGAACTTAGCACCACTATTATCTGTCAGTATTGCATTGTAGATGGTTTCAGAGATTTCATATGTATTAAATATGAGCTTTTTACACAAATCGAAAATAAATACTTTCAATAATATTTTTCAAAGATATGAAAAACTGGGGATGTATCTTTCTTTGAAGAGCGTTCTGCTGATTTTGTCCTATAAGTTTTGCTAGTAAGAGAGCTTTTGATCCTCCCATTTCACGATTACCTGTTTTGTGCGGCTCTTTTGGGGACTATAGCAAGGATTAAGACCAATGTTCGCTGCTCTTTGGCCAATTTATCTGCCTTTTCATTTCCTTGAATCCTTTGATGAGTTGATGCTCCCTAAGATGATGTACATATTTGTCATCAGATTTCTCTTTCTCGAGATTCTTTATGGCGCACAAATTTAAAGCAAAAATCTGCTTGAAATATGGAAGTTAGGACCATTGACGCTTATGCTTCTCCTGATTCCTTCTATTCTCGACCCGTTTGTCTACCACACCAAAATTCATCCTTTGGATCGATGCTCCCCAGATAACAGTGGACGACTTTCAATGACCATATTATAAGGGTGATCAAAATTGTATTGCATAGGGAATTATACTCTTTGCAATGTGAATCGGGTAAGCTTATGTTGGCATCTTTAAGGATTTTAAGGTGCCCTCTAAGATCTTTAGGCTTTAGAGCCACTGATCCCCAGTAGATTCTACTGTTCTTAAACATTGATCAACAGGCAATGGATAGCTATGCTGTGGCACTGAGACTGCTCGTCGGTACGGGCACGGTACTGACCATGGGTGAAGGCAGTTGAATTGGCCTGCTTTTAAATGTGGGTGTGAAGTGGCGTATTTTCCAACAGGAAGTGCTGAAACATGTAACCTTCTGAATTTGTGAAGCGCTCTTTTGTATTGTTGGCCGCCAAACCACAGAGGCATAGTGGATCGTGGGTCTAATAATTGTTGTATATGATGAGATACATCATGAGATCGTTTGAAGCTTGTGATCCTATTTCTTTCAGGACAGCCTTCAGCAGATTAGCGATGCTGTAATGGCTTTTTTTCGTAAGTATCAGTTGTGGTATCACTTTTTCGCGTTTTCCACGGATCTGTTGCTAACTAAGCTTTTTATGAGATAAATTTTCAGTCTTTTGTTGTGAAAGTTTGTGAAATTTATTGTTCTTGAATATATAAGTAAGAAGTAAACATTTTTTAAGGATGTAAACGAATTTAGATATTGGTAAAGAAGCTAAGAAGATGTTTTGAGAGTTAGACTTACAGATTTTTTAGGTTATCTTTAAGTTTGCCAAAAAATGAACAGCATCTCGCAAGCTAATTCTTATTTACGTTTCATCCAGAGCAAATAGATGTTCAATTATCGTATTCTCTTATATCGAAATATAAAGTCGTTGTATTCGACTTACCATTACAAATTATGCCACCGCGTTACGGCCACTAACGACGAGATAAATTTAGCTTTGACTCGCTTAATCCAAACATAGTTCGTGTTCGTAAAAGAACCAATATCGTACGTTTTAATAACGCGTAAAAAGGGTTAACGGATTCGAAACTTTTGTCCTATTCACGGACGATACTCTCCGTATTATCTCGTTTGTTAGATATCGTATTAAACCGGCAGGCTTATGCGTATTTATGGCGTCGATAAACGTTGGATTTAAATCCGAAATCACACCGAGAAATTATTTTATGAATCCGTGTATTACCGCGTAAAATTATTGTAACTGCGGCGTTTAAAATTATGTAAAAACCGGTTGTTGCATTCGCGTAAGTAACGTAACATCAGAAGAAGTAAGATGGATAAATTTTGTTCTCGTTATTCCAAAAGAAAATTAGGAGAGTACTAAAGAAAGGTAACCCAGGATAGGTTTCGAGCCTCAACCGGAAGATGGCGCTACTTGCTTGGACGCTCAGTTGTTGTTTGTGTCAGTCGATGTTTCTATAAAAATGGAAAAAATCGATTATTCAGCAACCATAAAATTTGTTCGAAAGAAGTCAAACGAAATTGAAGGGGGGATGGGCGCTGTTTATGAGGACTCCGCACCATCCTTTGCCACACTGAAATTTTGGGCAGCTGAATTTATACACGCTTAGTTGACGATTAACATTTGGGACGGCTAAAAACTGCCACCATTGCCGATAACATCGATAAAGTTCATCAAATGGTCCTAGACGATCGTCGAATTAATTGGAGGTGACCTGTTAGAGAGGTGGCAGAAGTTGTGGACATCTCGAAAAAATGTGTTCATCGCACGTTGATTCAAGATTTGGACTTGTTCGCTGAGGACCATTCGAATAAACAAGCCTCAATCCCTGTTGAAGCAGTTTAAACGAAACGAGTCTTGGCGTCGATTAATCACTGAAGGTGCATCACTATTTGTAGAACAAGAAATAAGAGATAACGCACAGTCTCACACTTTAGTGGTTGCCATGCCAAGAATTCACGAATTGGTAGACCACGCTGTTTACCAGATCACGCCCCCAGTCTCTTCTCTGTTTCCTAAGCTCAAAGTTCCGTTTGGAGGACAGAGATTTTCATTGAATAAGGAGGCCAACGCTTATTTTGCTGAACAAGATACCAACTACTATTTGGGCGGATTAGAGAGATGAGAGCATCTCCGGGAAAAGCGTGTAGATTTGGAGAAAGAAGATAATTTTATTTCTGTATTTGGCTGGAACCTTTTCCGACAATCGTCGTACCATTGAAATTCTTCAATGTCACACACGAAGCTTTCTTAATTGATATCCATCATATCGTATTTCCACTAATGCACGCCACGACGACGAATTTATAACAAAATTAAAGCTAATTTAACAACATTCCACACCAGGGTTACCATATTTATCACCGAAACATATCAATGTAGACCATTACTTACTAATAACGATCTGAATTTATTAAATTATCAAAACGGAAAAATTAATTTGCATTCGTATGCGCGAGAAGGAGATAGCGAGTATTTTACGTTCGTAATATATAACCCTGGCTATGGGGAATAATATTATTTACTAGATTGTAATTTGTATTAAACGCCGCTTCTAACGTGGCAAAGGAGAAATATATGTGTACCCGATCGTGTCGTAATGGGCATGATAAATTCGTAGTTTTGAAAATAACATCTGGTCGTAAGCGATCGTTATCGCGCCTAATCCGGGTTCTAATTTTTCAAGTTAATACATTGAGATCGATATCTCACAGCGGCTGGAATCAATTTAGTCGCTATATTAATAAACAAACAAATATATTGAGGGAGGTCACATTTGAAGCGATAAAAATTTTTATAGAGATTTTTTATTACGAGTAGCTTTTTTTGCGTAACGCGTAGCTATGATGTAAATATGATCAGCTTTAATTTAATTTAGCTTTAGCTTTTTAAGATCTCCGGTTTATTTACTTTTTCTTCTTTGTTTTTTCTACAAAATTGGAATTTTCAAAAAAACTTTTGTTGTTTACTTTTAATTTTACGAAAGATGAAATCTTTCTTTCATTTTCTTCCTCCTTATGTGGATTCAATTTAATTTTAATTTTGTCTATATATAAATTCGCAAATTGGTTGATATAAGCATGCAAGTGTAAAGAAACAAACAGTGATATGTTATTAGAAGCAAAAATCTTCACATTTTCAAAATTATTATCAGCTAGGTCTCCTACAGACACATCGAAGAAGAATTCAACCGAGAAACAATGAAGGTTTACAAGAAATACAGCTTAAATGTGAAAAAAAAGGGGAAAACAAGAATTTTGAGGACACTTTACTTGAAAAATTAATTTTTGCTCTTGTGGACGATGTGATTTTATTTAAATTAAATCTATGAAAAATTTCAAAATAACAATTGTTCAACAAAATTGCCAAATTTACAAGTAACTAAATAAATAAAACACATGATAACATTAAATAATTAAAAGAAAAAATAGCTAAACTTAAAAATCAAATTTTACATATAAAGCTGACACTAAATTGACTCCAGATGCACATCATAATGGTATAAAATATGTAGATAAGAAGGAAGAAAAGGAAAGAAAAATCTCTTCTTTCCTAAAATCAAAGGCAAACAACAAAAGTTTCTTGAAAAAGAAATAAAAACATTATCCGAAACGTCATATGTGGTAAAGCAGGGAAGAGGTGCCGGCCGATCTCCAAGTTCAAGAACTGATGAAAACCTTCAGAGGATTAAATTGGGAAATATCGGCGCCTGAGTATTCAGATGAACGTTAATGAAAGAGACAGTATGGGAGACATGCGATGAAACATTAATCTTCCAGAACGATCCAGAAACGAAGCAATACATCAGACGACCCACGGCGCCAAGAATAAAAAAATCGCGAATGTGCAAGTAAAAACTGAAAGCAAAGTTCATCATGTTTTTTCATAACTGAATAAGGGTCAAATCGTTAATCAGAAATACTACGAACAAGTCCTCATCAAGCTGAGAGAAGGAGTAAAGAAGAAAAAAAAACGGATTTGTGGAAGAACAATTCACGGTTTTCGCATCAGGATAAAGCCCACAATACCCTATCTGTAAAGCAGCTTTTAGCGAACAAGAGCATTCCTACGTGTACTCCTTCGATCTGGCTTCCTGTGACTTCTACCTGTGCCCAAAGGTGAGAAGTGTATTGAAGGGAACTCATTTTCAGTCCGTAGAAGCAGTAAAAGCAAAAAACGGCGGAGTTTGAACAGGCCGACAACGACAATAATTAAACCTGCAGAACCTCATGAGCGTTGCCTATTGGTTTCCCCGAGAGTCGACAGAACACGAGTCTGTCTAGTCTCTGTTAATTTCGTGAAGCGCACGGAAAGTGTGCTCGTTTCTGCCGGTTTAGTGATAACCTACAACGTTGTTTCGCACAATGGAAGGCATGAATGCAATAAATCTCGTTATTTAATTGCCCATGCCTCGTATTATTATATAATCAATTACAACGTCAAGGGTCCATGTGGAGTGATGTTCATCCAAGCGCAGTATGAGGAGCTAAATCAGAATTTTCTTGTTCCTGGTCTATTTTCAATTAATTAACGGATTATATAGCCTCTGATTCCCCAATTTATTCATGGTGTTGTTTTACGTAAAGCTATTTCCGTTAAGCGTTATTTTTAAAGTGTCTAGAGGGAAGTCCAGAAACTACGACTGTGACAATTATTTTTTAATTGGAATTTCCCCAACTTAACAACATTACAACATTAACTGTAAGAATTTCAAGACCTGTTTCTAGGGATTTCTTGCATTTACAAGTGTTATTCTAGTTCTTCTTATGTAATTTTTAACAAGTCAATATCCCATTAGATCATATGAAGCATAGTCCTCTCTTATTAATTTATATCTATTTGCGTGGATCTATCGTTTTATTAGAACTAGATGCGTTGTCGTTAGATAAGCTTAGTTCCTAGATCAAAAAGTTTTGTTTACTTTTTATATAATTTGTCTCAGTCAAACTTCCCAATTATTGTTGAGAAACGGTCAAAGCACTGTGTTACTACATGTTCATTTTTTTAAAGAAAGTTGCAGAGAGAATCTTCCATCTGCAGCGGTGGAGCAAAGGGGAAAATAAGCATACATTAGTGCATCTAGAACCTTATTTCCCTTTTTTTTTTTAGGAAAAATTTCATTCACAGACATTAGGTGCATTTTTCCGACTGTTCAACAACAACCGAGCATTCAACCTGGCTGAAAATTTCCAAAAGTATCTTTCAACGCATGCTCAGTCGGAATATTTTTGACAAGTAACGCTTAAAACTTTCCACAGTACCCTTGCTTCCTTTCAATAATTTTCCGAAATTATTTCTGGAGTAAGGGATTAGAGAATAGGCATGGATAGAAATCAAAACATCATCTTTTTTTAAATAATAAGTTTAATTTATCAAAAAAAAATTTTTCTTTAAAACATCTCGTTCGCCTTGATATCGCAAATAATCTAACACATTCACAACTGGCCTATGTCCCTGACGGGGCAGGAAACAAACGGAACATGATTATTTCCTATATATGTATGTAAAAATGCATATCGTCGTCGAAACACATTCAAACAAATAAATTCTAACAAATACAATAATAATAATAAAATAATAATATAATATAATATGTACACATTTTGTATATAAAAAAAATGCCCAACTGTATAGTGAACCACAACAAATATAATAATACAAAAAAAAAACACAGATTAAATACGAATAGTTCTTAAAAAAAGGTTTTTCAGTTCGATGAGAAGTATTTAAAAAAAAATAGTTTAGGGTATAGAAAAGAAGTCGTTCGTAGTTAATAAATAAGAGAGAACGAGTCACCATGTCCATTTTTTTTTTTTACAGGAGATTGCACACTGCTCTTTTATTATGTATTTTCTTTTTTATTATTCAAAAAGAAAGTAGAATTGGGGGGTTACAAATAAATGCGATAATAAAGGTATATAAATAATTACTATTATAATAACACGTTGTTTATCCACTAAATAAAAATGAAACAAGATAATACAATAAGGTAATATTCTCCATTACAAAAAGAGAAAAACGAACAAGAAAATTATAGGAAATTGTCTTACTGGCCAACGTTTCATCGACATCGTTTATTTTTTTCCGTCGCATAAATTTAATTCAATTATTTAATATAATTACAATAATAATAAAAATAAAAATAAAATACAACAACAGTAAAATAGAGCAGTTAAAAAAGGTATGTCATATACATTTTGTACACGAAATACTATATTATATACACGGACGTATATATTATTTAAACAAATAATTCATTATTATAACAAACTAGCAAAAAAAATGATTTCCTAGAAAGGACAAAACCGCATCCGTTTCGGAAATGATTGCTACATTATACGAATTAACAGTGGCGGGTAAAATACTATTTCTATTAATATAATATTTAATCCTTTTTAGATCACAAAAAATAAGAAAAATTAACATTCGTTGTTTGCGCTGATTGATGTTCTTATTTAAATGAAAGCCGCTGTATATGTGCCTATGTAAATACAGCGCAGGTTAAAAGTTTAGAACCACTTACGTCTGTCATTTGACATTCAGCGTAGTAGAAAATCATATACAGTGTGTTTAGATTTTTTCTTAATGCTACTTAACGTTCTCTAAACACTGGAGCACATTATAGCCTATTTATGGCGTTTCCAATGTAAAAATTTTGTTATAAATGTCAAGAAACCTTGAATTTAAAATTTTATCAAAATTAAAAAAATATTTTTCTGTATTTAATTAAATTTATTTGACAAATATTCCATAGATTAAGTTTGATTTCGTTCGATTTACGTCTACATTAAAAGTATGGTTCGATCAGAATAAGCTTAGAAAGCAGATAAATAAAAAAAAAAATTAAATCATTTGGTTTTGGTCTCCATAATTATAAAAAAATTGTACGTTATAAATATTCTAAAAATTAGTGAAGGACGTGGAGAGCGTATCGGTGCAATACTGCAATTTATTCCCCAAAAGTCGGTTCCGAAAAGAAAATGAAGAGAATATCTGAAAATGTGGCTTACTTTGTATGTAAAATTTTTAATGTGAAACCTCTAACATTATGCGCACCTCAACTCGCTGCACCCATCCCATTAAATTAATCATGAAGAAAGAAGAAAATAGAAATTTGCGTTTCCTGGATGTAATGGTAAAGAGAACGGAAGAAGGAATACTACAACACGCAGTATTCAGAAAGAAGACGCGCATCGATAGATATCTACATGCGAGACCTCACCATCATCCGATGCAGAAGTCGAAGGTAATTAAAACCTTGCTATCCAGAGCCGAAACCATCAGTGATGAGCTA
This sequence comes from Oryctes borbonicus, assembly GCA_902654985.2. NCBI lineage: Eukaryota > Metazoa > Arthropoda > Insecta > Coleoptera > Scarabaeidae > Oryctes > Oryctes borbonicus. Next base: position 5,103,714 of record LR736870.1, read on the forward strand.
CATCTAGCCAGTGAGAAGGTACATCTGGAGAAAGCACTGAAGAAGAATGGTTACACTGACGTTGACATAAGAAGAGCCACTAGGAAGAACATGCTTCCACAGAGAGGGATGGCGGGTTTCCATACGTAGCAGGAGCCGCCGAAAAAGGAGGACGAATCCTGAGGAAGCACGGCATACAGGTGCCTTTCGAGACTGCAGCCGTTAAGGACAGGATAGACAAAAATCGGAAGATAACATATCAATGTGGGCAGTGCTCCGTCGGACAAACAGGAAAAGCTATCGTGGTAAGAATAAAGGAACACGAAAGGGACGCAAGATTTAAAAGAATCGAGCAATCAGCAGTGGTACAACATATATATGAGACTGGACAAAAAAATGGACTTCAGCAACAGAAAAGCGATAGCCACCACCAAGAACTATGGCAAAAGAGTCATCAGAGAAGCCGTAGAAGCGGGGTACCACCTTAACAACACGTGGAAAACCGTAATACGCAGAACCGTCAGGCTTACGGGAGTGGAAACTTCAGGGTCGAATGCACCAACGGCGTTTATGAAAAGAATGTCGAACAACGGAGAATCAGTTCAGTTAACCTGAAGAAGTCGTCAACATGAACGGCAAAACGTCGAGTGAAAATTTTGACACAAGGCGAAAGCCGGAAGAAGTTAATAGCAGTAACAATGATACCAATCTTTTCAGGAAATTACTATCGCAGCAAGTTACTCAATTTAATTAATAAGTAACGCCTGTATGAAAAGGGTTTTATTATTTTATACGGGGAATAATAGAATAAGCGGATTCACCTGGACAATGTTTGGTAGGCCGACTTGCAGTGCCGTACAGTGATGACAGCCAAAGAAGCTCGAAACAGCGAATCGAGCGGATTTGAGCGTCAGCTGATTGGCTTACCAAATGCTGTTTTTTTAATCAAATTATATCAAGTTATCTCATATTTCGCTACGACTCTAGTTGTGATAACGATATCTTTACTCCGTGTAGAACAAAGAAAAACAAGTATCACCTTGACATTCTGGGAAATTGAATGAAAATTAAATCTTCAATGAGGGAGTATGCATAATGCTCTTCTAATGTTTCTAATCTAATATCCTGCAGTGTTCATAGTAATAACAGTAACAAATAATATTTAAAACATCTTGAGCAGAAAATAAATCGATTCTATTATTTTACCCACCACTGTATGTATATAGTTCATACATACAAATTTATATGTATACATATACATAAACACTTATTCCGTTTATCGTATGAAACACTATTGCTATTAGTTTAAACTTTACATACCAGAGTACCTGCTGTGTTCACAATCTTAAGTACTAAAATTACATAGGTATTTTATGGTAACATTTCTTGTTATTCTTGTAATATGTGCACACGAGTCTTCGAGTCTCTCGAATGAATAGACGCGAATACGTATCATTACCGCGAACGGAAAAGACACAGAACGAACCTATAGCCGCGATAAATAACATTAAATCAATATCGGAGTCCGGCGAATATTAACCAGCTCCTAATTTACGACGTCGTCAAGTCCTTTACGTTCGTCAGATGGCTGAATGCGGAGGCCACCCGTAAGTAATAGGCGAGTATTCGCGCTGAAACTGGCCGGAGACACGACGTACGTATGCAGGTTTGAACCGTACCGCGCCGGAATCTTTCCGTTAAACGTCAACGACGAACATCGGATGTCTTCAGAGGAATATTGCGAATGTTCTTTGCGATAATTTCAATGCTAAGATGAACATCCTTCTAGCCTGCTAGAAGGTGTTTGAAAATAAATTTAAATTAAAACCGACATTTATTATATTTGTTACGTAGATGCTAAATTGGCTATCGAGTGCAAGAATTCGGATTTAAATTTGTAGGTGAAAATTATATTAATTCTAAATCGACCGTTTTAAATGTATCACCACTGTACACAACTTTTTTTTTTGGTGTGGTGACGACCCAACGGGATGTATAAGCTTTTTTTTAAGCTTAAAATTTTGTTATATAAAAGAGTAAAGCGTAACGCTTATTTTGTGAAATTTACTTCAATCCTCGTGTTTAATTAATTTTCGCGAAATTAGCTTCAAACAGTACTTCTTCGACAAGCTCATTTGATGGTAAACTAGAAGTTTCTGTTGGTTTGGTATCTTGCTAAGGTTCTATAGAATATCATATAATGAATATGTATTTGATTCATTACGTGATAGGTACTTTCTCAAATACATTTTGATTATGTGTTGGCGTGAAGCTGCATTTTAACATTTTCGAATGTGTTTGGACACTTTTCATTTCATAATTTCATTTACTTGGTTTGTGGAAAAATATTTGAAGTATTGCCACATTTTTTAGGATAAAAGAAAAGCCCTGAATTGTTTCTAGATAGAAGTTGGAAAGATAAGATAATATGTTAGTAGCTTTGGAAAACTAAACAAGATTTTTATGAGAATATAAGAAAATGGATTCAATACCAACATTCTTGAATTTCCTGTATTTTTTTGTTTGTTTTTTTTTTTAATTCAACACTCGTATATTTTTCAATTATTCGACAGCACATGAAACACATTGCGTAAAAAATTTCTGTGGCAACTATCGCCCTAAAATGAAAAACAAAAGAGATACGACGAAATTTACAATGGCCAATTAAAACTGTAAACTCTTAGAGCAGCTAAAGAGATGAACATATATTCCGCTGAATCAAAGGAAAAAAGAAAACGTGCCTTGCATTTCAACGTAGGGTTAATTTGTTTTTAATGAAACACCCTGTATATTTTTTTCATAGATCGATAGAGTGACATCTCAAATAAATTATTCTCATTACGCCAGTGTCTACTGAAAACGTGGCTTTTCACGGCCAGAGTCAGTTAAAACTAAACGTGTTCCGAGTTTGGATCGTGTCATGTCGTTTTTTGTTGTGTGAAAGAAAACTTGACGTTTCGCCCACAATCATATGGGGCTTCTTCAGGAGAGGAGAGGTGGTAGGGAACAGTTAGCAGGATAACTCAACGTGTAAACCACGAGGCGAAACTAACTGAGCGGGAATCAGTTGATTACGGTAACTTAGCATGTGAACCATGCCTGAGGCCAAAATCAACTGGGGGGAACGAGGGGAATAGCACGGTTGAGCGAGGATAGGTAGTTACGGATGATTAATTAGTGGGAAGAATTACAAAGTAGTGAAGTCGTACTGAATAATATCCGATGGTCAGTAATAGCCGAATTCGAGGGAAGGTGCGCTCTAATGCGCGAGCATTCTATTTCGCCGATATACACCAAACCACACGAACAAGGGAATACCTTTACTCGGTAAGGAGGGGATAAGTGATAGATCAGTGTTAACAATAGGTTTGAGAGTTATGCCTTGCTTGTGAATCTTGGGGAGACCATACAACCGAGGTGGCTTGGATTCACCAGGTATAGACGTTTTTGTGCTTCAAGAAGAATGTCATAGACCACCTCAATTGTCAAGACCTAGATATCAAATTCACTATGGAGGTATAACATAGGTGCATTACCGCTCCTTGACGTACTGGTCACACGTAACGCCGATGGTAGCTTAGGTCATTCCATTTATCGAAAACCCACACACACTGATAGATATCTTAATGCCACCAGCATAGAAGTTCTCAGTTATCAACCTCCTTGGTTCACCGAGCGGTGAGTCTCTGAACCCAACAATTTTCCCACCGAGCTGAATCACGTACGGAAGACCCTCCTCAACGATGGTTTTCATGACTAGGATATCAACAAAGTCATCAACAAACTTCTTCATCCAACCAGTAAACTAACGAACGATAATACTACCACCAATCTAGCTACCGCTTATCTTCCTTATATCCACAAGATAACGAATAGAATCAGCAAAATGTTGAAAAAACAAATTATCAAAATAATCTTCGAACCCCTTTCAAAGGTTCCAGAAATTCTTCCATCTCTAAAAGACAAATTTCCCCCCTTAGCGAGTAAAGGTGTTTATAGAATTCCTTGTTCGTGTGGGTTGGCGTAAAATGGCGCAACACGAACGTTGCATTAGAACACGTCTTTCCTCGAATTCAGCTACCGCTGAACATCATCTAGACAGTGGCCACCAGGTCATATTATTCAGTGCGACTTCTTTGTAATTCTTCCCACTACCACAATCGAAAAATTAGAGTCCATAAAGATCAAAATCAAAGGCCATACGAAAGAATGTAGTTAGAACTTGTGTTTTTATAAATTTAATACGCTGTAGGAAGCTTACTTTATATGGTAACTTCAAGAAGTAATATGGATGTTTGTACAAAGAAAAAGGAGTAAGAATACCGAGGATTAATATTATTCTTACACTTTCTTCAAAATGTTCAGCATTTAAATATGAATAAAACTTATTCAACCCAATTCCTTTCCCAGATCTACCAAAAAAAAAAAAATTAATGGGAACATTTCCATTATCATTAACACTCCATAACCTCAACCATTCCATCCCGTGCAATATTAATTAACACATCGCGAAGCGAATCAACGCTTATAAATCCATTGATTCCTTTCATAATTTCCTATCTCATTCTATCGGCCTTTTCACACGCCCTTCATCTGAACCCGAAGAAATGCGCAGACCGGCTTGTTGTTGTATATTAGGAGATGTTTGATCTGGATCGACACGATCGTGACGAACACATTCGCCTAACACATTTCGACGTACGAAACAATGGAGGCATATTACCCCGCGGAGCGTACCAGTCCTTTTATTCATCGTCGTTCCGTCGATATGCGGATGTTCCAATAAAAGTTCTAGCGCGCCGTTCCTTGCTTGATATTCTATCCGGTAATGTACAGTTGTTCGGAAAAGTTTTCGTATGCCAAGTTTTATTCTATTTTGCTTTGATGATTGCGATTAGGTGTATTTTATTCTAGTCCTTAGTTATCTATTGTAATGTTTTTCGTGAGGAAAGATTTCGAATTAAAAAAAAAATTAATTTATTGAAATTCGGGTCGTGAATTCGGGAGTGTCCCTAGACACTCTTTCGGCAATTTCAAGAAATAGGTGAAACGGAAGGAGATATAGAGATATAAAAGAAGATTAACCTGAAATAAGAAATATTGTTATCGAAAGAGATGCCGAAATTAATTATTTTTGCTGCAGCTTGATGCAGGGACGCAATTGATGACGGGATTCTATGTTTTTCGATGATTTCCTTGACCACATACAACGTTAAATGGCACTGAAAAGTTTGAAGAGACGGATGGAAGCAATTTTAATTGACGAAAATAACTTTTTATACGTCGTTGGCTGGACTTGGATATTTGGCTAAAAAAGGAATTTTCTTTTAGGAATCGGGCTTTTTACCATTAGATGGACCCTTATTCTCCATAGGTGGATAATGTGAAATGCCAAGAAGAGATGTGGGGGTGGCGCTGATGACTTATAACCTCGTAGACGTTTGTTTTGTAATATTACACTATATTCTGCCCAGGAAAAAAAAGAAATCTATTTCTATTTTCTTTTTAATAATTTTTTTTATTGTACGTATTTTTTGTTTTATATATTGTTGTTTCGTAAGTGGCAACCATTGGCCAATAAAAACACTTGGCACCCTATTTTAAATAAATCATTTATTATTTGCTCTAAAATTATGCTTCTGTATACAAGATTGGCCGTAAAAATAAAGTTTGTTAGGGTAACAGTTATTTCCTCTGTAGATTCAACAACATTGGGTTTTGGATATCCTCCTATTGCAATTCATTTGTTTATTTTCTGAATTCTATTTGGTTATGCTTCATGCCAAATTTGTTTTTCGACGTGGCTCGATCAGGGGTCCCAACGTGAGGGTTGATGAAATTTTAAGGAAGGTTAATGATGAACAAACGGTCGAGCATTGCATTATACCGTGAATAAACGTCTGTTTATTTTTGTAAAATCAAAAATGATAATAATTCAAAAAAAATAATAAAAATTAATAAATTAAAATTTTTTCGAAATCCTTAGTCTAATTGTTATCATCAAGTTATTTATGAGCAATTATTATTGTCTTATGTTATAGAAAAAAAAAATGAAAGGGGGTCGATGAAGAAAACCATTAATATAAAAGGAGTCGATGCAAAAGAAAAGCTTGAGAATTCTTGGTCTGGATACTCAAGAGATCACATCAGTTACTTTCACCTTTCTTCTTCGTAACATAAGAATTCTTAGCAAATTTGTTTAAGCGGACAACTTACCAAACCCAACACTTCAAGTACGAAATTTGCCAAATTTTTACGCAAAAGCGAGATCCCGATACTTTTGCGTGTAACTGTAAGTACCCGCGTTGTTGTGTACATATTGTTCGTCGTATGAACGCGGGCCTTTGTCTTCCGCCGAACACCCATAGAAAATGTTTTCGAGCGATCGGCGGGTTCGTGCATGGGGTGACGATGACATCGCGTATTTTGATTGTTGCGCGTAAGATCATTAGCTCTGCAACGGCTACGAGCTCTGACATTTTACATGATGACCGGTCAAAGAAGGCTTTGTCCCGCGGTTTGGAGTGCATGTAGGTATCTTCTTTTCTCGTTTTGTCGTTTTGTTCTCGTTTATTTTATTCTTTTTCGCGAAGGTATTCGATGTGATTCTGTATGGGGAATCGTGTATAGGGTGATTCGGATGGAAAGATTAATTTCGATTAAATTTGGTATCCCATTTAAAATCGTTACTATTGTACTAATTAATTAATATAGCAAAGTTCGTCAATATTCCTTTGAAAAAAAAAACAACAAAACAAATAAAAAAAGAAATTAAAGAGAATATGCACAAGCTTTTTTAAGATTTTACCATGTATTCAATAAGATAGGCAAATACCTGAAAAAAGCTTCTACATAGTGATACTGGCCGTAAAAGCCTACGAGTATATCCATTAATTAGATTAGAGATTCTTTACCAAAATGCAGAGGAACTCTTAAATTCCACACACCTTCATCTTTATCTGAGCAATCCCATTACTTTGAAGCAAATTGCAGAATTTAAGCATTCCAGCTATGAGAAATCTATTAAACGATTTGACTGGAATTCCAGCCAATATCATCAAATCGCACCTAACGCAACATATCCGAGGTACTCTGATATTAAGAACACAGTGGTGGTCTGCCCAATTCCACTATCACACTTTGGTGGTCAGATCTAGAGGTCCCGGTCGCGGTAGCTTAATTCTTTTCAGTTCGCGTTCAGAATCACAGTCACTTTCTTCATCAGCTTCGCTCCCCGCATCCCTCTCCGTGGTATCGGAGCCCGTCTGGTCGCTATGCGTCGGCGAAGACCCCCTTTCGCTCGCGGTCTTCATACTGAGATCGATGGGATCTTCTTGGATGGGAGACTCTGATGGGACGGGCGTTTCCACGTCCTCGGGCGGGGTGGGGGTTCTTTGGGATTTGAGGATGGCGTCGAGGAAGATCCGTTTATTGAAGACTTCCGCGCCTGGATTATGATTCCGCATCAATCTGTTATTGTTATTGGCGGGATGTAAGAGGTTCGGATATAAAGGAGGGTATCCTGGAGGGAATAACAAGCTCGGATGAGGAAGCAGCGTCGGTGGTAATAATCTATGGAATAGGGGAAACCGCCTTGCGTCGCTCACTTCGACTGAAGAATCTGAGTTGTGGGATTCAGGCGAGCTAACTGAGGGTGAAGGTGTATGCTTATAATCGTCTAAACCTAAGAGGATCAATTCTTCCTTGGTCTTAGGCAAATGCAGCAACGGCGGTGGAAACGGTTGCGATCCCAGTAATCCTAAACCTAGCCCTGGATGGTGAGGTGGCGGCGTCCTCTGCTCCTGTTTGACGCCCATCCCAGCCATGCTTCCCATACCGACCTGTTGTTGTTGTTGCGCCTGCTGTTGTTGTTCCTGTAGCAGGCAGTGGATCTTGAACCAGTTCGAGCGTCTCCCGTAGCGCGATCCACTCTTCGACATACCGACCAGAAGGCATTTCCTCAGGCGACACGCTTTACACGCCGTCCTGTTCTTCTTGTTGATGACGCATTCGCCGTTGTTCTTGCACTCCGATATAGAGCTAAGATTGTTGTAGGAGCGGCCGAAGAACGACTGCAACAGAAGAAAAGAACAAGGTAGATGATTATCGCTTGTTTTTTATTGTCAACGAGCGAATATAGGGCATGCAGTTGGAAGCGATAAATTTCGGAGTGAGGTATGACGCGAAGAAAGAAGAAAAGATTGTTTTCATGCGAAGACGATGTAGATGTTTGATATTGTCTCGTATGATTTGTGCAAGTTGCTTTTTTTGTGGTGTTCGTTAAAGGATGTAGGTTAAAAGATACTTCTCGGACAATACAAAATGGTAACTATTAATAATTTTAATAGAAAAAAGGGAGAAAGAATTAGATATAAGTGACTTGGTTCGTTGAATAAGCTAGTGTTGTCTTGTGTGTAACAATACACAAGACAACACCCAATAGGACAACTTTCAAATGAACAGAAGTTGGTTTGAAATTGTCGCTAATTCCCTATTTGAATAGGAAGTATTGTGAAACAAACATACAGTAAAATAGCTGTTTTTCGGGAAAATAAATTCGTCTTCAAGAAGATTCTAATCAAGATGCGTTTGAAGAACAAACTTAGGTCTGTTTTGGCGATTGCAGAGCTACTTCTGCTAAAAGCAGAAATGATCTCATTTTGTTTTTATGTATGTCTTTTTTTTATTTAGGCAAAGAAATGTGAATGTTGTTTGTTTAAGTACTCGCTCTTATAAAAGGAACCCGATTATACTTGAAGACTTGATCTAATGCCAGACAAGTTAATTTTATTATAAAATTTTCCTTGATCGTAGCTTTAGCAACAAATATATTTATTTTACTCCAATAAAGCCATTAATATAAAAGCCTGCTTCTCGGATTAACAAATTTATAGCTTTTTTTATGTAAACGGCTTCGTAAGCATCTAATTTTCGCAGTGAAATCATGTTCTTAATTAATTCTTTAGATTTTCCAATTTATTATTCTGTCCAGTTTCGTTCATATGTTGAGCTGCGCTTGATGATTCAATTCCTCCATAACGATAAAGCGCCATGTATCCTTTTTAACCCGGCCCTTCTCCATTGTCCAATATTTATTTATTTATCACAGTCGCCGCATTTTATAAATTGTCCACATTTCTAAATAAGAAAAATCCCCATCCTCGTATAGATTGCGGGTGTTTCGCATTGCTGTTATTCTTACGGCGTGTCACGCAAAAAAAAAGTGAAACCGTTTCTTTTTCAAAGGCCGGGTTCAGTGTTGCGTTAAGCGCGCGTAGCGGCAAAGGGCGGTCGGCATTGGAGGTTCGGATAGTTGGGCATTCGGATCAGTAGGTCGACGGAAACGGTCGTGATGTAATTTCGTCGGTCTGTTCGCGGTTCAATCCGCGTCGTATACGCACGCATCGCCGCGAACGCCTACGAAACGTAGCCCGGGTAAGGTGGTAGTAAGCTCAGAACGACGATTTAACACTTTTCCTCGGCGGACGGTTCGGTCCGCTGCCCAACTGTGTAATCACCTACTAATTGCATGCAATTATATTCAAATCGTGCGCTATTGACGTATACGACGGTCCCTCAGCAGAAGTTATGCAAATGAATCACATGGTTGGAACAATACGAATCGCCGCAACAATTGTGTCAACGGCTTCTTACGCACAATCGTGTATACAAGGTGATCCATGGGAAATTGTTTGATTTACAAGCTTTTTGTTGTTAAATTTTTCCAATTTGTTGAAAAGGAAAGGAAGTAGTATGATATATTGGCTCCGCCAAAAGACAACGTTTATTAATAAAAAACCGCAGATGTTCTTATGGATTTGAACTATATCTAATGATAGGGAAAACTATCTAGATGTTATTGTATCTATCTAATCATTGCTCTTCCGAATAGGCGAACTTCTGGATCCAAGCTAGTATTGTCACCTATTCGACGAATATTTCCCAACACCAAATTATTTTCTTCATCTTTCCTCTAACAAGGACTACAAAATTCAAGCACAAAGAAGCCGTCTTATCAACTGATGTAAGGAAATGCTCAAAACATTCGACAGAAGGACTTCAAAATCCGTAACAACAGGTAACAACAGGTGAGGAAGCTTGGATATATTTGTACGAGTCGGAAACAAAGCTTAACTAACCATCAACCGTTTGGGTGCTTCCAGATGAATCGAATCCAACAAAAGTTATTCATTCTCGAAGCACTTCCAACTTGTTTCTTTCGCTGAATTTGATATATGAAAGCAACTATGGTTTTATGGGATTGAACAACAGAGACATCATCTAACGACCTGTTTTGTGTCCAAATGCCAAACAAAAAATGCGTGGGGAGCGATTTTTTATCTCCTCAAGAAGCTGTTGAGGCCTGCAGAAACCATGTTTTGGAGATACCACTCTCAGAGTGGAAGAAATGTTTCAAGAATTGGTTCCAATGGATGCAAATGTTTATAAATTTTAATATTTTGTAAAATAATAAAACGATTTGTAGCAAAAAAAATTTTTTCGTTGGTTTTGTAAAAACTTGAAGGGTATCGCTCGTGCTTTGATAATGTATTGACTAAAAAGGATAAATCCTCGAAAAATAGACTTATGATGATGATACGATGGGAAATTTGTTACGTAATCAAATCAATGTTAACATATTGCTTTGAAGCTTGAGCAATAACAGAAGCAACTGAACAAGGGTGACAAACAAGGGGAAAGTAATTGATTTCATAATTTTTTTAAATGTTTTGCCAATCTTTTGATAAGAAATTAAATTAATGAAATAACTAGGATTAGTGTGAAGCTCAGTCTGCTCAAACTAAGACATTGGAGGAGGATTCAACTTATAATTTTTTTTGAGTACTCAAATTAAAATTAACCGCACTAACCATTATAAAATCTTTATTTGGTAAATATTTATTTGAAAACGAAGTAAATTATCGAAACGATCACTTTCCATTAACGAAACTGGAAAACATAGATCAGATAACAATAAAAAATCTGGTTGTAATCGTAACGTTTCGCGATGACCCACTCCGCATAACGTACTGCACATTTGCACCTATTACGAAGCGATGTTATTCACTTGCTACGCCTGGCCTATTATACTTTGGATGAAGTACATGCAACGCTAATTTCTGGGTCTCTTCTTGTGGACGTTGCGAAACGGCATGAGTTTGTGTGCGTTTGTAGGTTGTTGCGTTTGCGTTTTAATTACCATTATCTCTAAGGTCTTTGCGCGTTATCCTATTATCGCGAATTTTAACCTCGTTAGGCGCAATTTTGACGCAATTAATAATTGCGAATGTTTTCTACGTGCGTACGTGCGGTTGTACGCGAAATCTACAAATCTAAATAGTTGGAGAAGTTAATGCGTTTGGAATTATTTTAAGCTTTTAAAGTTGTTTTCTAATTTTAATAAAATTCCAAGCTTGGAACAATCGCAGTAGAGATTAAATATTTTTTTGGACTTTAGCTTTGAAATTGAAAGGAACTCATACGAGTTTGTAGTGGTGGATAGTTCCATTATGAGACTGTGCCTTAGTAATGTTAGTTTTTATTCCTTGAACTGAGTGCTCGAAGTGAACTCGTTTGGGATGTAATTGGTAGAATTTTTTTCACTAAATTCACCCATACTGATTAGTTTTATTTAGTGGAATAATAAGTTCCTCATACAAGAACTTAATATTTTCGATTCATTTCCGGTTAATTCGGAGATCTTCGAAACTAGCGGAGATTAAATGGGGAAGGAATTATACCATTATCAGCTCAATATTTTTGGTTATTTTATTCCTCGGTGCCTCTATCTCTGTGACTTCGTTAAAAATGGGCACTTTTCAACGATTCCAACGATATAACACTTGACATGCCTTTTTACAAACGGCCATTTGATCCCTTTAATTTCCGAAATGTTCACCTAGTAAGCTGCGGAAATAATTGATAGTTGCAAACGACAATTACTCTCAGATGTAAATAACCTTAATTTCCAATTAATGTTGATTGAGGTTTCGTAAATTAGCAACAAGAATTTTTCTAATTAAGAAAAGCGTGATATGATTGAGCGTTACGTTGTGCCATAAAAACGCTATATACAAGCCGCATAACTCTATTTCGATCGTTGCCAGCCTTCTTTAATTACCTTTAAGGGACTGAACACATCAGAAAATCATTAGAAACAATAACCAAAAAATATAATGCTAAGATAGCTTAGCTTCCTCATGGTATTAATGGAATAATTCACGGCAAACGCAACAAAAGGAGAAAAAAAAATACACTAACACACGGACATGCTTCTGCCTACCCGGCGTCATCAGCGTGGTTTCGAGAGTAATTTTTTATCTCTATCTTCTATCGCTGTTGCCTCACAGTTAATGCCACAACTTTCAAAACGACAATCTCGACATTTCAAAGAAACGCATGTCGGCCGTTCAGGAAGCAGCGACATAAACCAGGTACTGTTGGGGGAGTTGTGGCATTAACTGTGAGGCAACCATGAGAAAGCTAAGCTATCTTAGCATTATATTTTTTGGTTTAAGAGACTGTACCATAATTTGGAAGAGTAAGGTTCTCCCTGCATTTGCCAGAGGCAATAATGAACATCGATTTCAAACTGCAAAATTTCAATAGGCGAAGATACGGCTTAACGTGCTGCTGCACGAATTCTGCAGAAGCATGAGTTTTATCCCCATAAATTATTCTTTGCACAAACACTACACCCTGATAATCACAATAAACGTGTTGAATTTTTGCCTTAGTTTACTAATATGTGTGAAGCTGAATTCAAACTTAAAGTTTTGTGGACGGACGAACGTGCTGTGCATCTCTTTCTTTTTCCGAAAGAATGCCATATTTACACAATTAAATCGTAAAAACCTATGAATCAATGCAACGTTTCTGGAGCTGTCCCAACCTCCAATCTACCTCGAGAATACGTTAAAAACTTGTCACAATCGTTAAAAATTCAAACCAACTAATGCTATAAAGCAATGCTAGATACGCGCCTTCTATCGCGAAAGAAACATGATTTATTCATGTATAATGAATCCTATATGGATACGATATTATTGAAATGAAATTTATTGCCGTTTCCTATTGGCGCAAAACCAGTCCGCACCTGCTACGCGCAAAAAGAGGACGGACGTTCCTCTTCTCCATATTCTTGATCTCTTTCTCGTCCATCCGCGCGATTAAAACGAAACGAAATCTGCTTAATTAATTATTCAAGCGTGTTTTTTTTTTGTGTTTATAGTTTATAACATTGTATCATAGACGTTTCGTTCTTCGTTCGTTTGTCATTGGCCTCGATTCGTAACGAATGAAATGAAATCCCCTTGATACGCTATTATGGAATAACAATACGTATTTGTACATATGTAAGGTGTTTTGTTTTCTACGTCGAATTCTTTAAATATACATACGTACATTGTTTCTATTATTATTATTATAATTATTTCGTTTATCATTTATCACATAGAAATGTAAAAGTTTTCATATCAATAATGGTCTTGTGCTCTTTTGAGCAAATCTCTTTAAATAAGTTGATAGTTGATTCCTGTAAGGGTTTCTTGAGTTTAGAGCATAGAGTAGAGCATAGAAATCAAAATATTCAATGCTGTGCTCTACACGGAAAGATAGAGGAGAACGGTAGAGCTCTAATCAAGAACAACAGAAATAATTCTAGCCCTCATTAAGTAGGATGTGAAAATATTGGCTCCAAACTAGATATTCATTATTCAACAAACGCAAGGAAACAAAACAATGCGAATGCATAATTCTACCGCGCTTGAATGGAGTGATCAATATAATAAGAGAAATACTAAAAAAAAAGGACTAGCATAGAAGTCAGATTCGGAACAATAATGAAGATCTAATGTCTTATCAATAATCAATAGAAGTGCAAAGGAGAAGCTGGGTACGGAAGAATACAAGAATTTTTCATTTCGCAAAGTCTCCGTCTTTACTATAGCGAAGCATTATCCTCAAAGATCAACCAGAGAATGGCTGGAGATAGAAAAACAGGATAATGACACTAAAGGAGGTAGATATAGATCAAGCAAGTTCTGAACGAGAATTTCCGCAATGACAACAGAGGAGCAACCCTGGAATCAGTCTATAGGTAGATTAAATAAAAAGCTAGCTGCATGAATAGCGAAATGATACGAGCAAGCTCGAAAGAAACTTAGTTCTTATACAGCTTAATTAAACCATGAGATTACTCACCAACAAAACCTTTTTAGAGTAACAAGTTAATGGTTGGTTTTTATTAATTTGGGGTTCTTGATTCTTAGATTTATAGCCGAAAAATTGCTTTGACACTGTTTCAATCAACCAAATAATGACAATTGGGAGTAAATTTTAAATTAAGAGTACGAGGAAAGATTTCCAAATTATCTACCTAGCCATGAAAAAAACAAAAAACTCTTTCACCGCCGCTGCCAAGCATTCATTAAGAAAGAGATAAGAGTCGCTCGGTGTCAAGTTCGGATTGCAAGATGAATGTCTTATCTCTACAAAACCGCAGCTGCTTCTTACTTTTTGATTTTGGTGAGCTTTGTGGGCTCTGGCATTGCCATCAGGCATAGCCTTTGCCTGTTATTGTACCGCCTATGTCCATTAAATTAGCAATATCCCTTCTACGTCCCAAAACACCTTAGCCATCACTTTTCCTGACGAGGACGGCGTTTATGCCTTGTTTGGTGGTGGAGATCCTTTATGAACCCATTGCAGGGATTCTTGTTTTGTCGATGTGTCTTAGTGGTATCATCCGTTACAATAAAAAAAAAAGATTTTTGTGGCCAGCCAATGCTACCAATCATATCAACTTTCTTGATGTTTTCTTTGGCTTTTGCTTCAACAGTCCATCCGCATTTTGGATCGTCTTGAGTTGATTTCCTGTCTTATTTAAAACTTGATGTTCTTGCTGAATTCCACTCATTTTTTGTTGATTGGACCTTTACAAAATACAGTCTTTTGAATATGAACGAAACTTGGTCAGTTTGTAACAAAATGTCGCAGCTACTTGAGAGCAAAAAGTTGCCAACGTTATCTTTTTTTCTGCATTTGCATGGCTAGCTATATAGTGTAACATAAAAATATTCTAAATTACAACTAAAATTACTTTAGAAATTGATCTAATTCAAGTAAAGTCAGTATACAACGAGCTTTACGGTAATTACCTCTTTTAATTCACAAGATTCTCCGAGTTCTATTTAATCTAAATAGTTCATCGTTAAATACCAACATACTTAGTCATTCCAAAACGAATTTTCATTACAACTTGCGCGATACAAAAAGATCATTCCTTTTAGCAGTTAACCCAAATAAACCTGAAAAACTCTCGTTCTTAAAATGGCGTTTACATTTTCAACCTTATTATCACAATTCCAACCACACTAATGCATTAAGCCAGCACCTGTTCTTCCGATTAGGCAGGCACTTTTCCTTCCATCGATCGCTTCGAATATAGCGTTACGTTCGCTTCTTCTCTCGTTACGTAAGCGATACGAATAGTGGAATAGTAGATTACTATTGGGTACGCATGCAATACCTACTACGTAAACGGAATATTGAAATAAAGCTGTCGCTTCACGCTTATTATGTATCTGTTGCGGTTGCGTCAAACGAGTTGAACAATAGCCGTTAGTATCTATGACAAGTGACAATAAGTGAGACGAATTCGATGATAGGAACGTTGCGTCGCCTCAGTAACTCTAACGTTAGATTATATACACCATCATTCAAAAGAAAGATAGTACTAGCCTCAGGCATAAGTATTTAGTGTCATGGAAAGATGAAGAAGACATAGACTTAGTAAACAGCAGGTTAAACGTGAGTCTTGAGAAAGATTTTCCGAGGAGTAAGAGTAAAAGGTTAGGAATGAGAAAATCAAGGAACTTTATGGGGAAGCTGGAATTAGCCATATAGTCAAAGTCAGAAGGTTACGTTGGTTGGGACGTGTGGGGATAATTCTAGATGAGAGATGGGCCAAAGTAGTTTTGCTAAGAGGAAGTGGATGGAGTTAACTAGAAAGAGACAGCTATGAACAGAAAGAAGTGGAGGAAGATGGTCGTTGCTTTCTTTGAAGGAATTTAGGTCTTCAGGTTGAAATCGCATCGTAGATTGAGATCGCAACGTAATTGCATGAGTCTGCCGACGTTTCGCTCTCAGTAGTATGGAGCTTCTTCTGGGCTGCTGCATGTTGTACCGCTCCTGTTAGCAGAATTCTTCTCTGAAGCCAAATATTTTAACAGTTAAAAAGTATCGTTTTGAGGAAACGTTTTTTAGAAGTTTTTTTTCTAAAAAATCATGCAGCCAGGGTAGTAGCTTTAGTCCAAAATGGCCACAGGCAATATTATGCTGCTGAGGTACGTAGTAAGTGTTACTCGTTTAGCGCTCCAAGGAGCTCTTCTGCGTTTTAAGGAAACCGTCAGCCATGCTAGGAGACCAGGATTGGGACAAAGAATGAAACGATCGACTCGTGGTTTCTTCAATTTTGGGGGATAAGGCATCTGACTTCGGTTGATGTGGCAAATTGACTGGGCAAAGTAAGAAGCATGCTAATTTAATGTCTATAAGACCCAATGTCGACAGCTATCAGTGGAGCTTCCTAGAGCTCGACTAGCTTTTGGATAAGATCACGAAAACTGGAATCACGCTTATTGGAGCAACCTATTATGCTCGCATGAATCCAGATTTTGCCTAAGATCACCAGAATTCCGGGAAAGAATTTGGAAGGGGAGAGCGATTTGCTCAACGCAGATATCTCAAAACTCTTTTTCTTTACGAAGAAAAATTCAAATACTTTGCACATATTCGTAGCGTCATCTTTAAATAGTCAGCGTGCACCCTTATAACGTCTTAATTTAAATTTCTCGAAGACCTGCTGGTACAATTCGAACTCCTGAACGGTAGCGTATTTCGGGTACTACGGTCGGTTGATTAGCGAGGCTCGCCGGCAATCTCTGGCCGAGTTTTTACGCAACAATGGATCGGAAATCGAATCGGTCGCGCACACGGGGATGACGTAAGCTTGTCGCGCGCGCGAGGGCACACGTCACGCACCGACATCGGCCACAGCGCCTCCTCCGAACGCATCCCGCGCCGCCGCCGCCGCGCCGTAACGCAACGGCAAAATGCGTACGACGGTAGCGCCACCTAGGCGAGGCAACGTAACGTACGTAATCGGCGAACGCGGAATAATTGGAGCGATTAGAACGCGCGTCGTTGTCTATTTATAGACGTCGTTGAATGGTAATCGTTTGGCGAAGTGAAATGAGACGAATTGAGGTATGCGTAAATAGGCGATTCGTTTTTGCTTTGCTGCTTTCGTAAAACGGGGAATTTGAAGCAGTTTAATGGTTCTTCAATGCGGTTAATATATTTACAGTAGATTGGAAGAGGCAAAAGGGAATTGGGAAGAAATAGTTAGTGGAGGAATTAAGCCGGCGCATATTTGGGCAAATTCACCAATTTAGGTGGACAAAGGTCATGTCAAAAGTTTCAAATCTCCGGATACAAGATCAGTTATAGAGATGCAGGGTTCTATTATTTTGTGCCTAACCTTGTTTACAAATGAGTGTTTGTACAAGTTCAATTAATTCCTTGCTTTGCGATTATATTATTTGGATTGTTACTGTTTGTTGATGAACGCTGCTGAGACAGGCAAAACCACTAATTATAGGACTCTACCCACTTAAAAATTTGTTAATTTATGCACATATTCGATAGAGAGCAGCTTAGTCCTCCCCAAGCTCTCAGCGATTTTTTTTCTGGATTTGTTCCTTCGAACCTTCTAGTTTAAAAGTATTCAAGAGATTTTATGCGATCATATGCATTTTGGGCGATGAAAAGGTTTTTTTAAGATTCGGCGGTTCGAGTTAAGAGAGTTACGAAGAATGGGTAAAATTCCCCCCAGAAAATTCGAAATGAAAGTTTGGATAGTAAGATACATCCTTACTCGCACCACTCTAGAGCAGTCATAAGAAGGGCAATATAGCTCGTGTTTCCGACAAAGCAATGGGAATAGTGTCATCGAAAATCTCATTTTTTTTTAACATATACTCATCTTAGTTTGATATGGATGACTCAGAATTTAAAATTTTATGACAAAACATCCAACCCACGTCTCAGCAGAAAAAGGCTTTTTTTTGACTCATGTGATAAAACTAAAATGAGGAAAATTCGTAACTTATGCAGCCAGTACGAGCAGTACTGGCAAAGATATGGTAATGACTGTATTTATTGCTTTGTCTTTTGTAAAAATTACTTTTTATCTTCCATAAACACTCACATTCTCGGTATTCTTTAATAAAATTAACAGGATGCTCACGAAATTTGATTTTTAGTCATTTTTATTTTGATAACAAGCTCAATACCAGTTTATTCTAGTGTGTCCTAAAAATTAGTAATATCAATTTCGACCAACGGTGTGCCATCAGGTTTTGCTTCAGACTTGAGCACAGTGCAACGGAAACTTTTGTAAAACTTCAGCAGGCCTATAGCGCAATGCTTCGTCAACAGCCCAGGTGTTTCGGTGGTTTAAAGCATTTTCAGAAGGTGTCGAGAGAATTCGGGATCTTGTGCGTTAACAGTAAGAATGGTCGGGGAAGACTTGAATTTGACTCACACTAGCGACCATCGCATTTTGACCAATGAATTGGAGATGAAACAAATCTGCGCAGAAACGGTTTCCAAAAACTTTTCGCAGGACCAAGAGAACATCAGGAGAAAAACGTGTATTGACTTTCTGGAATCAATTGAAAATGATTTTTTGACCTGGTGACGAGTCTTGGGTGTTTGAGTATCATCCAACAACAAAGCGCTAGAGCCTCTTCAAGGCCTAAAAAAGCAAGAATGAGCAAATCGAATGCATGCAGATTTGTTCCTTTGATAACCGGGAAATCGTTCACAAAGAGTTTGTGCCTCAATGCCAAACGGTCAATCAACACTTTTATCGAGAGGATCTTGAAAAATGGGATCATGCGGGTGAGACCAACTGGGTGTTGGATCACGACAGCGCGTCTTGTTACAAAGCAATGTTAATACATAAGATTTTGGCCAGCAAAAACTGTGGCTCCTCAGCCTCCTTATTCGCCTTGCTTGGGTTGCAACTGACCACCTGAAGGCTATTCCAGTACCCGAGTTCCAGCACTGCTATGGAAATTGGAAGAATCGTCTCCAGCGTTGTCTGGCTTCTGAAGGTTCTGAAGTTATTTTGAGAGAGGCAATATTATACGCGTCAAATTTCTCACTTTGTTAGAAAATATGTGGTCTATGTATTACCATTAATACAAGTAATGGTACATGTCTTGTACTTGGAATAAGCAACTACGACGAAATTGGCAGAAGTAGGCTTGCTTTTCCCATAAAATTCTTACACTAAAACTCAGCTTACTTTACGCAAATATCATGGAATATTTCTCTTACTCATTGCCGCTCTGATTATAACCATGTAATGGTTCCTTCAGAAGGAATTAAAATTAAAATTAATAAAATGAACCGTAAAGCTAATCAAATTAAAAGCTAGAACAAGAAAGAATTTGTGATGATAGCTCAACATATACAGGATCCTTATTTATTTAACCTGGTTATTAGAAAAAAAAATGCAGCAACGAAGGAAATCAACGAACTGATACAAACTAACCGGAGAAGATTTTGTGAGGAGGAAGTAAATTCAAGATTCCGAAAAAAAAAAGGTTGGCGATACAACCCAATCAGATATTAAATATATAATAGTACCTCGCCCTGACGATGGCCCGGTGCGCGATTCACTTTCATTTTTTATAAATCACGTTCAATGACATAATAATGAGATTATTCGAATACGAAATAACGCAATTTATGCTATTATTATTCATCAGATGCTGCGGCGGCCGGCGCAGGACGTTCGGATAGATATTTTTATAGCGGCGATATGACGTGAAGACACTGTAAAATATTTATTATTTAAATAAGGACACGTTCTCCATATATATATATATATATATATATATATATGTATATATGGTAAGTATGTGAAGTATAGTGCTATCGTAGTAATACTACAACTACTCTACCATACTAGATGATCGTGGTAGAATCGAACGAAGTGAACATCAGTTAGATCCGGTATTATTGTTTTCAAATGGTGTAATCGTCGCCGTACCGACTAGATTAACATCTTTAGGTTCTTCCATACGAACGACGAGCTGAATACTAAACTTGCAGCGAAGGCAAATGGATAGAGTGGAAAAAAAGAACGCTCAAAATTGATGTCGGTAATATCTATAATTCACTTTTATTAGCCTATAACCTTTCTCTTATCTTAATTTATTAATATTGTTCGAGTTTTTTAAATAAAATGCACACCTTGACGGATATTTCGATCCGTCTGACTCAGAAATATGCATCTTAAACGGCCCCAGATACAAAAAAATACGACCAATTTCTGGAAATAATCGATTCTAAATAAAATGTTATTTGTCGAAATTGACCAGACGAAAGTTTTCGTTTTTATCTCTAGAACTGTCAGGTTTCGATTATAGTTCGTCCGTCTTAGATGCGAAAATAACAAAAAGAAGATTATCGATTGAAATGTCAATGTCATATGGATGAATTTTTTTTTTCCGGTATAACGTTCAGCGGTCATTCAATACAATCTAGTAATTTAATTTTTTGTTTTCCTTTTTAATTTTACGGAGAGCGTAATCGGAATAACGGTGAAAAACAATTTAATTATAGGTTTATACGTTAACTGCTTATAAAATGTAATTGCATTATTATTATTTTTATCCCAATTAACGGGAAATGCTTTACAACAAGCTTGACGAGCTCCTGAAATTTTGATTTAAGCGGTTATGTAGAAGACCACGTTGATTTTTATTAAAATTGGTCAAACGAACAAGTCTATTACCTTAATAAATGATGCCACATATCCTTTCGTAAATATACCGGGTTGACGGTCAAAAAATGTAAAATGTAAAGTTATTTAGAATTAAATGTTACATGCAAAACTGTTTGTTTTTGGATCTCTCACAATTTTAGAAAGAAATTTAATTTTTTGTTAATTAGTAGAAATAACCCCGACATTTTTCTGTTTCTCGTCTACGTCAACCATCAACTTATTAAACCATAATAATAATAATAGAGAACGTCACAAAAAGACACAGCAAATGAATATAAAAAGAGTTATTGTAACAAAATAATCTAGAAAATAATTAATAGGTAAACGAATAAGCCGTCATTCTCGGGAAGAAAGTAACCAAGTCTATTGTAAAATTAAGGTCTTTCGTCTGTTAGAAATTAAATGAGTCTAAATTCCGGTGTCTTCTGGAGTTAATTTCACTTTTAAGATGTCCCCGCAGAAAAATCACAAGGCGTTAGGTCCTAATACTTTGCGCGCCAATTTATTCCCTATCCCGATCAATCCTCCATTCATCCGTGAAACAAATGGATGAAATGAAGAGCCGATTACGACTGGCTTTCTCTTGCGTAATTTCACGAATGGTACTTCTGGCTTCAAAATCGAGAGAAGGAAGTTCTTGGTATATGTAACCATTTTCTCTTTAATTTTTAAAATGTTCTACAAAGAATTTTGATTTACCATAAGCCAGTTCCATTCCTTTATTTACTTCGTTATTATTATTATTATTATTACCAGCATGATAACTTTTAATAATGAAGACAGTTTCGTATAAGCATCCATTATTATTACTCTTTTACATAAATCCTTGATAGAATGAATAAAATATTTTTGTTTATATTGAGTAGGAGTACAGGAAATCGCATAAAACTAAATTATACCTCACCGTCAACACCCGGTATAATAAACGAATTTATTGGTATAAAAATATATATTTATTAATGTCTCACAAAGTAAGTTGATAAGCTTGTACTTATTATATTGATAAACGTAGTTTATTGTTGTGATAAATTTATTTATTATTTATAATAAAAAATTTTATTGCTTTAACTTGTTGAAGCTAATGGATACCATCTATTGGATTCATTTTTTACAGTGCAGGGGAAAGCAAGGCCACTGTTGGTCCTGTTGGGCATTGAAGAAGATAAACTGAGGATGTTCGTTTTCTTCATCGTGGCAATAAATTTAGTGAATCAAAATCGGGAAAAATTTGGATTTAGTTCAGTGTGTTGAGGTAGAAAATGTTTTCATTTGAGGCTAATTTGCAAAATAACGGAGGTTTGTGCGCCCCGAACTATAAGGAACATAGGTCAAGGGGTATGCTGTTAAGTACGTTGAAATGGTTGTTTTCTAGACAACACAAACTAGTCTATGAAATAACAATGCAAGGCTGTTAGTTCCTGAATTCAGTATAAAATTGCGCTTCCAAAGCGACTTTAACTGTTGCTTCTTCTGCAACCTTCCCTCAAAAAAGGATTTCTTAGACCCCTAATTAATATCATGGTTTGCATGCTTGATTAACTATGGGAAAGAATACAACCAAGATTATATACAAATACATCAAAGAATGATGGGATGTTGAAGTTTCCTCTGATATATTCTAAATATTACAATTTGATGATTACAATATAGCAATGATTTTAATTTGGAGACCAAAATGATGAAACGATGATGAGTTTTGTATTATTGTCTATTTGAAGCCTGTACATTCGCTCTATTTCGAAAAGCTTAAGTAGAATCATTGTAGTAACGTTCAGATACTCTACCTTGCATCCCTCACAGGTGAACGCTCCGAAATGAAATCCTGCAGCTGGTTCCCCGCAGACTTTACACTGCTGGTTCATCTGCAACAAGAAGAGTTGACGTCATTAAAAATTAGAGAAATCAACAAGTGAAATGGATTTGTTTGCGATATAATAAATTAAAGATTTTTGCAAGGTGTGCTTTATAAGAAATATCAAGCTATTCCGAGGTTTTTCAGAGGTTTTTCATTAACTGGTGCTACACGTTGGAAATTTTTGCTTCGTCGAAGCGGAAGTGTCCGTTCCAGTCCGGTGGACAGAATTGATTATAATTCCTATATTGATTGATATATTGTCAAACTTGTTGCTTAGTTTGTAACCGTTTCCTCTATGGAAATTGTTGGTATTTCAAAATATTATTAAACAGTGGTTAACGCAGTTGCTTTGCTTACCGTATTTCGTCAATATTCGTTGGCGGAGAAATTATTCCGTTTTCAAAACGTTCCTAATGCTCGTGGCTATATGGCTTATTGCGCTATTCTGTTGAAGTCATTGCCTGTTCTGGTGTAAATTTTATGAGGACCAAAAAATTCCTAAATTTCAACGGAATAAGGACTAATAATACTCGATGGTAATCCGATCACTGTGCAACACTGTGTCTGTAACAACAACCGGGCGGTCAAATTCAAGAAATGGAGTTGTCCGAAAGTTATGAAGCCCTTCGTTACTACTACAGCGCAATGTTCTTCGATGACACGAAGAGTTTTTGCGCTAAAATGCAGTGACGAAATTTCTTAACAATTGTTGCTACTACACTTGATAAACTGTTGTCCTTATTTTTCGCGGATTTGTTTGAAACTTGGGATTTACAGCAAAATTTTTTTAAATATTACAACTTAAATACTACTAATAAAAAAAAATAAAAAATGTCGGAAATCACCACCAAAATTAAATAACCAAGATGTATGGGAGATTTAAAATCATTTAAAAGAAGCCATATCATTTGCAGCCCAATACAAATTTTCGATAAAGCAAAGGTTTGTGTTGTGACCTAACGTTGAAATCACCATCATCTTAGATCGCTATTTTTAGCCTCCCCGACATAAATTGGACTCTTCGCTATTAGTAACAGAGATTAAGAAGTTTATTAGGGTTCGATATTGTTTATTGTGACGAATACCATACATTAGCGAACAACCAGCAAAATACGGAAGACACCACTTTAAGATGCTGGAACGTCTAATTGTCTAAATTGTCTAAAGTCAAAAAAACCAAAACCAATGCGGAGATACCTCATCTTAGTGTTGTTAAAACTTTTATGAAATATGACTTTTATTGATTATCTTCAAAGATTATTAACCATTAACATTGTTTCTACCATTAATCCCGATCACGTTATTATTACAAATTTCTATCAACTCCATAGTTCAAATCAATTACGTAAGAAGCAAAAATAATAACAAAAAAGAAAACACTAGCAACTCGCGTGCACTTAATATCGTCATTATCTTCGAGATTAACTCATCGAGATAAGCTGCGGGTATACAAACGAAATGAACATAGCGAGAATTGCGTGTAACATTAATATATGATAATAAACGGTGCGATAAACATAAAATGGACATTGTGAAAGATTATATATACGTATGTATACTAATTTCAATCGATAAATCCGCATAATAAATAAATAATATAGTCGCATCGCGAAGATTCCGCTGTACGGTCCGTCGGTAATATTTACGATCGAGACGTATTAATTTATAACATTCATAGCGCATAATGTATTATAAATTGCGAAAGTGATAAGATCGACGCAAATATTCGCTAAGAGGCTGCGGCGTTAGCTCTCCTGCGGGCGTATGGGACAACGTATAGGATGCTCTTGATGATGTTTTCGCGTACAGTAACGATCAAAAGTTAAATTACGATCGCCCGATTCGTGTAAATATTTGGGTTTCATTATGTAGAGCGAGTGGAGAAGAGGAATCATAGTAAAAAGTAACTGTTGAGCGGCTGTTGATTCTTGAGATAGAGAAGCGAAATTATATTAATTTGATGAAAATTTTGCTCTTTGAGCTTTCAGATAATTTTTATAAATAAACAGAATAGAATTACGTGAGAGTAGCGACATAGCGACAACTTCGAACATTATGAAACTTTACTACAAGTTTTGTAAGTAAATCCAAAAAGCTCAAAGCACGACGTCAGATACTGTTAAGTTCACTTCTAGCCTACCAAGCTTTCGGCGAATACAGGCTCGTGGTCGAAAATGTCTAAGAAGCCTTTTGGAAGAATGTTGGAAATAAATCGGAAGAATATTTGAATACCACTACGATCTCCATTAGGGGGAGCCGCTGTTGATAAATACAGATTTTTTGAAGATGATAAACAATGTGCTTGAAGGAAGTGAGATAATCAAAAACTCGATGCAAATAAGCACAAGTATAACAAAATAATAAGAACAATTATGAGTAAAGTTGTTGTTTCATTAACTACGACAGTCCATGTTACTGCGAGCTTTCAGGATAGCTTTCAAGTTTTTACAAAAACAATAAAAGATTTTTGTTGCAAATCGTTTTATTGTTTTCATCATTTTTTCCCACTTTGAAGGTGGTATGATATCTGCAAAACATGGTTTTTTAAAGCTTCAACAGCTTCTTGAGGTGATAAAAATCACTGTCCACGTATTTTTTGTTTGACCTTCGAGGTCGCTAAGCGACAAATCAAATGGATGCGGGCAATGAGAGCAATGAGCATTAACGTTCTTCTCATCCAAATAATCAAATATTTGACCTGCCGTGTGAGAGATGGTAGAGTCACGATGAAGGATGTTCAACATTCATTGTTTTTGAATGAAAGAAACAAGCAATCATTTTCTAGAAAATGCTTCACGAACTGTTGTTGGATTCGACTCATCTGGGAACAACCAAATAGTTGATTGTTGCTTAGTTTCGTCACCTATTACAATGTTGTACACGGATTTTGAAGTCCCTCTCTCGAATTTTCTGAGCACTTCCTTCCATCAATTGACTCAAGTCTCTTCTGCGCTGGGGTCGAATTATGTGGAATCCATCGGGAACAGTTTTCTTTCGCATTGTGCATGGAAAATTGACTGTACTGGAGTCCTTGATGTGCCTAAGGATGCACATCATCGATGTTTTTTGGAATAACAGCCGATTTTGGTCGACTTTCCCGAAATTTAATATTAGTGGAACACGAAATTCTCCAAACCGGATTGCAAAGAGCCTTTCTGATGGCGTTTCATTATTGAAAGTTGCACCAAACGACTCTAAGCATTGCTATTGAATTAGATTTTTACTGGAACTGTCAAAAATAATCAAAGGAAGACCTAAACGTAAAATTTTCATGTTTTTCTCAAAATTGTTTTTTTTTAAGCGCTTACTCTGAAAAAACTGCTCGGCCGATTCCCGTGATGCTAGTACATACCAAAAAATGCCAAATTTTGTAAAAATAGCAAAGTTCAATATTAATTACGCCATCTACTTGTTTTTTTTTTTATTATTTAATTTTAGACCTGCTTTGTAAGAATGCTCATATGCAGGTCACACGTAATTCCAAAAATAATTAATAATGATAGATAAGCTTTGGGCTTCGAACACATCCATTTTAACTGCTTAAAAACAATTAAGAAAATAACAAAATTCTACGCTGTGATTCTATAGCATCAGCTTCCCATGTGTTTATTTTATTATTGACGATTTAACCAAATCTGAGTTAAAAGAATTGTGGAAGATTTATCGAAATAATCATAAAATAGGGCCTTGATCTGCAGTTTTTGTCTAATAAAACAATACGCTCATGGTTTGAATTCATTGTTTCACAAGATCTAGGCAAATGGATGCGCTTGATCAAAAAAGTATTCGTGAATATGAGATCAAAAGCACAAATGGAATTTGGGCAGAAAAAATGAATTTCTCATTTCGTGAATTTTATTTTAACGCTAAACTTATGGCAGTTAGTGTAGGCACCTTTGTTAGAATTTACAACGAGCAACAACTTAACAACATAAGAGAAGCTATTGGGTCACACACATAAACCATATTGTATATTTTACTACTACTTGAAATGATGAACATTTTGGAATTATTGAGGTCAGATGGAGGTCGCGACCCGGATATGCTTTAGACACGTCAATGGATTAGTTTCACATAAATATACGATCCAAACTACACATACATACATATATATATATACAGTAGTTTATATATTAGATCTTGCATGGTAGCTATTTTACACATCTATATACGCGATGATAAACGGTAGAAGGCGACATCGTAATGTTGTCATCGACAATTGCCCGCGCGACGTCGTCAGCGTCCTCTTTAGACGCATCGCGGAAGATTCTTTTTTTTTTTTGTCGTTATGTGCATCGAGGCGGTCGTAAATTTTTCAATTATCGACGAACGTTCGAAATGGGTTAATTATTGCTGCCGGTTTTAGTGTTATTAGGCACATACGATTAGCTGCGGTATTGAAGAGCAGGTGCTTCTATTGGAAGATGAGTTTTTATCTCGTTTAAGTAGGTGTCTACTTATTTATTCAGAGACACGTATAACAGTGCAAGATGCGGTTGCACTATTGAGATTATTAATAGTGAAAGCGAATTTTTAAAATAATACTTTGATTTGATTTTTTTTTTTTATTTTGCAAGTAACGTTGTCAAAATTAGATTAATTTGTTAGATGTAAATTTCACCCTGAAATGTTGAAGATGTTTAGTGAATAGAAGAAACCGTTCATCAATTTTTCAAGTAGCTTCCATTGTTTCACATAAATAATTAAACTATTTTTAATTTCTTTAATTATTGATATTTTATGGGCGAGCTACCTGCGGTAAATAAAGCACTCCTAAGGTTTCATTTCAAAATCGCATTAAAATATTTACAAAAAATAATATTTCGAAATAAATACAATTTGAAACTAACTAATTGTTCCCTAAGGTTCTTCTACGAGTCCTTTTAGGTAATCCCAAAGATAAACTGGACGTGAAGGAAAGGTCGGGATAGGCACCAGATTCAATGAGCACATTAGGTGTTACAGATTTGGAGGATAGGACATTTTCAGTATTTGTGAATATGTCTAATATAAAAACGTAGGCTTCCACGGCCAGAGTCAGTTGAAATTAAACGTGTTCCGGGTTTGAACCGTGTCATGTCGTTGGTTAAAATAAAGCTCAATGTTTCGCCCACAATAGTATGGGGCTTCTTCAGGAGAGTGATGGCAACAGAACCACGCCAGAGGCGAAACTAACTGAGCGGGAAGCAGTTGATCACGGTAACTCAGCATGTGAACCATGCCAGAGGCGAAAACCAACAACGACATGACACGGTTCAAACCCGGAACACGTTTAGTTCCAACATGTCTAATATATGTAACTAGATGGCTAAGATTTTCACATAAAATCTACTAGCTGAATGGGCGATAGGTACGGGGCTTGAGGAAGCCGTACCATTATTTTAATATCACTTGCCAACGTCTTCTTCACTTCAACGTTTTTGCATATCTTAACGGCGTGTAGAAGTCAACTTCCAAATGAGATTATTTTGCAAAATATTTAAATACTCTTTCTTCCTCATTGCTCCTGTGGTTTTAATTAAGCCGTTCGTTGTTTTACAAACCATGATATTTGCATCTCCGTATTTGACCGAAGGAATTCTACAAGATGCATTTAGATGTTCAAACGTAAACTCTATGTTTCGAAAAGGAAATTTATATTTTGACTCATCGGTCCATAGAGCATTCATCTATTGTCTAAACCAGTTTTTTTTGATTGGACAGACGTTTTAGTGCGGCAACGCCCCCTCCAAATGCATGGCTAATAATCGCTCTTTCATTAATTTATCTCGTTTTACATAAAATTATTTGAAATTTTTTCAAATATTATCATTTTCAGATCTGATTGAAAATTCATCTAAAATTGACAAAATATGTTAAAATCAAGCCCAAAATTTGTGCCAAAATATCAAATGTAATCGTTTGATTTAAAAATCTTTTGATTACGATCGGTCTTTAGAAATTTGGCCACTTATTTACATTTGATTTTAAACAATTGTTACTGTACATTTGCGTAAAAAAAAAAGATATGATTTTAATATGACCAACGATGACCAACATTATAGCAATGATTCATTAATTACCGGCTAATTTCGCGATATTTATAGAATAATAGGTTAAAAATTACGGTCTTCATAATTAATTCTCTATTACACTCACTTATGCGTTTTTTTAATGTGCCAGAAAAAAAA
>LR736870.1:5132590-5241532 GCA_902654985.2 Oryctes borbonicus
CTACGTAACTGATTCGAGCTCTTATACTGTTTAGATGTATATTGTCGCTTCGCCAACGCTGCTTCGATGAACGGATTCAATATTCTGGCTTAATCATTTTCGAATCTGTATAGATGTACCCTTTAACGCGTTGTCGTCAGCATGTGCATGCTAGAAAGTAATTTAAAGGATGTATTCAAACCTTTACACGGTTCGTAAATCGATTCTATTGAGACGAAACAAATATTTGCCACCTCGTTCGTCTTCTAGAAGCGCATGAGAGCTCGTCGTTTGAATTCTTTACTGTCACCGATTTTATATACGCTTCCCTAATGGTAATTCTCCAGCTTAAGTGATGACTAGTTATATTGTAAAAAAAGGTCTCCGAGTCTTTTGTTAATATTAGTTGCATTCTCGATAAATTAAGAGTAAAAAGATCTAAGATCGAGAGAGAGTGCCATTCTTGTCCATATATTTGTCACGTCACTTTATCCGTATCCGCATGTAATGCGATACGGAACATCTGTTATATCATATCGATACCTACGTTCGAATATAAATTATGATTCTCGTTTAGCTCTTTACTATGTCCGCGGCATGACTTGCTAAAGCTGCCCATGAAAAGTAAACTTTGTCAACCATTAGAGGCGTGAAACCATTAACGTAAGCCATGAGCAATAACATCCAGTTATTTTCGCACGATTTCCGTTGTATGTACTCATAGGTGTGAATGGAATCGTCGTATAAATGTATCTGTTAGACTTTCTCGTTTTGCATAGGGACCGTAATTGAAGCGATATATTTGATTTTTAGACCAGGAAGAATTTTACATGGGATGATCGTGCTTCCTTGTATTTTATTCAAGTGCGAATATCCTGCGAAGTGTGTAGGAAGAATCAGATTTTCGGACAAAGTTAAGAGATTGTAACTTTGATTTTTTCAACATTTGCGGAGAACGAATTCTGAAGATTATCAAATACATTCTCAGCAAGACGGCGTGGATTTAGTACACTATGCTCTCTATGTTAATAAATATTACGCAATAAATGCCAAGAAATTCTTCCATTTTTCGGCGGAACCGAAAAAAAGTTATCAAAATTCTACTTATCCAATCACCCATTTCACAAACAGGTGATGCGCTGGTTCTAGGATCAAATCTGCGCTCGTAATGGACAAATATACGCGAATAATGCAAAATTTTAGGATTATCTATTGGTCAACACTGTAACGTATATTTGCGTTTTAAAAGCGGGCAATACATTTGTTTCCTCTTCTATTGAAGAAGGGTATTAAAGCATTCTGATTACAAATGAGTAATTTAACGACAAAACAAACCGCCCAAACCGTGGCCTTGATTAAAAAGGGAAGATTGCAGCAATTTATCATTTCGAGGCTTACCTTCGAACGCGGTTTGGAGGAGATTGAGAACTCTTAATACGCGGATGGGAAGTTCGTTATTCCACTTTGCTTGCAGGACCCTGATGCAATTAATAATTTTTTCTTCGGCAACGCCGACAATGTGATCAGAAATTATGTGGGGGTTAGATAGCAATGAAGTTGGATGTGATTCAGTATTACTTTGTTGAGGCTGTGTTGCGCCTTGGTGTTGATTTTAGCCTTGCTTGAGTAGAAACTTTGGATCATAATTTATTTCTTGCCATTTGGTCCTGGTGTGGTTTCAGTACTTCTGTGGCGGTTAGTTTTCGGCCTTTAAGTCGCTTGTATGTAAGATGCAGCAGAGCCTCTTGTTGTTCTCTCACCAATATGTCCAACCACATAAGATTTAGGTGCACTTCGACGATATTCAATTGTTTTACTTACTTAAACCGAAAAGCGTCGCACTGCGGAATCTTGACAATATTTCAGCAATCTCTTAATTATACATTCAGCGAACTCAATTATTATGGTATTTGGCGAAAGAACATTTTGTTCGCCAGCAGATTGACCTCAGGATTGATGGCACTACTTTATCCGTTTCTTTTGAAGCTAAAAATCTTGCTCTTTTAATGGATGATACGTTTAGCTTCAATAACCATGGCCTTAAATGTGTTAGAATAGCGTATACTAATTTGGCACTAACGTATCCGCAACTTCTTGTGCTTCCTTATTTTTCATTTTGTAGTGAAGAATTGGTCCCTCAGCAAGAATTCAAAGAGTGCAGAATGCCCGTCTCAGACTGATTTATGGTATACGTACAAGCATGATCAAATTTCCCCCAAGCGATCTGAGACTAATTGGCTTTGTATGGAGAGGACTTTTATCTTCTGCTTGCCTGTTTCATAAAGTTATATTAATTGTAAATGCCTATACAGGACATGAAAATCATTATTATTATGATGATGTGATTAAAGTTAGGAATCAACCAATCCAGCATTTCTAGAGCTTCACGAAGGTTAGCTCTAGGGCGGCCAAGGTGCACTGCACCTGCAGATAACCTACTATTTACATACGTCTTACATGGACTTTGCGTAAACGTCGAATTGCAGCCCGGGAATTTTCAACACATTCTATACAGAGTTCATAATGTCCGAATATGTGTTAATTTGATTAAGAAGAAGTAAGGGAATTAGAGCTAGAATGGCTGTTGCTGCTCCATTGTTAACCAGGGAACGTGGGAGTGGCACGTTTGAGGATAGCAAGAGAACATATTAATGACAGCACTAAATTCCTTTTTAGTGAGCAATTTGCACTATAAGAGCATCTAAAAATATAGGGGGTGGGTTCATTATGCTATGCGGAGGTATCTATTTTGAAGGCCACACAATGCTAAATAGTGTTTCGTAGAGGAGAGTTTTGGCAGAACATCAATGTCATTGGCCTTCAAGGGGCTGGCAGAACTGAACCCAATCGTACATGTTTGGGATTACCTAGAAGGACGTCGTAATGGCGCTCTCGACAAGCTTGATAAGTTGGAAATTCGGTTAATAATGAGGATTCACACATACTCGAAACAGTTGTCCGAATTAATTAATTAAACTTGTGTGGTGCGACTTTTTCGTGCTGCCTGAAATAAGGCATTATTAAACATTCTTCGTTAATTTTTTTTAGGGACAACCCACTTGTGCGATGCATTTTTGGGTCGAATGTACATACACCTTTTAAATAAAATATTTGAAAAACCTAAACTTATTTATTTCTTAAGAACACATATACACAGATAAGAGATAATTACCGGCAAAAATATAACCTAAAAAACTTGAAATAATATTTATGATATCTGTCGCAAAAACGCGTTCAATTTAATTCCGTTTTGATGACGACAGTGCGTCGATAATTTTAGCAATTTCAGGAGATCAATGGCAAACTAGTAATTGCACCAATTACACCTTGCAGCACGTATTTATTTCATACTCGTATCTGTTTTAACCCATTCGTTTGATATTAGAGCAGACACCGTTACACACAACTCCGGTTTTGATACTAGCTAATGGATGAAATTTGTTTTGCCTTCGAACGTTTCCATTCGATCAATTTAAATATCGTATAATTGGTGGTATTTTAGCCAGTTTCTTAACCCGTGAACTCATTAGCGGTCGAAGTAAAAAAAATCACGTTAAAATTAGATTTTGCGCGAGTATAGAACGTATGAAGGTGACTTCATTCCGCGATTCATAACAGAAAAACTAGCTTAATTTATTTGTAAGGATTTGTAAGGTTAAAGGCAGATAACTTGGCTTAATATTAGTTACGAGGATAGAGACTTTCATCAAACGAGGAAACGCCTATTTTGCAGAACGAGCTAGCCAGCTACTATTTGGACGAATTAAGCGGATGGGAGCATGGCTATGAAAGGTGGATAGACTTCTCATTTTGATTGGTTCTGACTACTCTTAAATGAGATCTACTCTGCGAAAAAAGCCTTTGTCGAGAAATAAAAATTGAATTTGTTAGCTTGTTAGCAAGTCTAACTTGGATTCCACATTGTCAAACGCGTGAGGACAAGAAATAAGGCTCCATCGATCATCCAGAGGTTCATATATGTTTTCGCAAAAGCTGTTTCACTGAATCTTCCAAAGTACGATTCCACGCTGATAACAGAGCTAAAAATAGACTATTTCTGCATTGTACTTAAAATATTAAACTTCTTTCTTGCAACTTAACTGGGTGATAGTCCAAATTAGTACGACGGAAAGATTATACCTCGACTTTCCTTCCATCAATTAGCACATATGCAAAAAAGAATCTACAGAGCAAGCACGTTCTTATTTCACCAGCTCGACTGTATGACCATTTCGTAACAATCGCATATCAACGCATATTATCAGTTTAGAAATCACATATATGTACATAGTACATACGTACGAACGGTTGGAACATCGCAGCGCGTCGTCTTCGAAGAACGTAAGAGCGAGACGGCGAACCTAAGCGATACATAAAACAGACTCAAGGAAAGTGAAAACCATTGTTTACTTAAACTGTCCGTTCTCATGACCCACCTATGGTTATCATGCCCAATTTTCATGCATCGGCTGCACAACGCATTATCTTGTCGTACGTAAATTCCGTTTGAGCGTGTATTGGCAATACTTATGTATAGAGATAGCGAATGGGACGATAATGGTAAAAAGAATTAGGCTGTTGCGATTAGGTTGGAGGTTTCGTAAGATTCTTTTTTTGCTTTTAGCGCGATCTAGATGACTTGCTTTTGTTAGGGTACGTTTTATACTGGGTGTACATTAGCAAAAGCATTTACGTGTTGTACAAAACTAAGTTTTGTATTGAAGACAACATCAACATTTTTAATGGTCTCTTACAATGTAACAACAGGTTTCATTTTACTTCGGAATTTTGAGAATTTGGTTCAACATTGTGATCCACGCAGTGTAACCTTGAAGGTTGGGAGGACAAACACCAATTCCACCACCTCTGTCATAAAAGCAATGCATTCTGGAAGTCTTGATTTATTAACGTGTTCAGCACCGCACGCTATTCAACTTCAATCTTTTCTATCGTGTCAAATCTTTACACCTTCAACGTGATGTTTATCCTCGGAAAACGTAACAAGGAGTAAAGTCAGCCGAAAGCATGGGTGAGGCACAACAGACATGTTGTCCTTCGCCATGGACAGTTGTACGATAAAAGCGGTGCGTGGGTTCATGTTATCATGGTGGAGAATCTAGCCTATCCTTCGCTATTTCTTTAGATGTTTCCTTGGCATATTTTCCTTTAACTTACGTAAGAAGCTTTGCATTAATGCACAGTACTAGAGATACGAACTTTTGTAGATCCCATTGTAGTCCCACCAATATCGAAAAAGAGAGCAGTAAAGACTTGATGTTCCTTCTGATTTGTTCTCTGGAAGAAATTGTGAATTTTCTAGACTCTAGGCAATAGCTCTCAGTCCATAGCAATAGAACTAAAAACTTATTTCCCAAATTGCAGTTATGCTAGGAAAACACTGCTAACATAGACAATTTTGTCCTCTTCCCTCCCTTTGAATCCTGACGGCGTTACTGGGCCTGCTTGTAATCCGCCCACCTTGAATTCCTTTAACAGTTTCTGATGATCTGCACCATCTAATCCTTCACGTAACTAAATGTTCTTATCACTTAAGGGTCTGCTTGCTTCTATCCACAGCATCAGAAGTAGAAAGTTATTCCAACAGCAATTTTTCTGCAAACTTACGACAATGAGCATTAAAAGCTTTCAATAGCTGGAGACATATTTTTTGTTGAATCTTCTTGTCTGGAGAAATTATCTCAAACAAAAGCTCTTTAAACGGAAATTGATTACTTGCGTACAGCTGGTTGCCATCAAATTCTAGATTTGATAGAAAATTCTTTTTCTGGCAAATATTTCGTAACTGATTTAGGGATAATAGAACGTTATCTTTCTGCCCGATGATATGTTCTTCGTTTATCCTAATTTAACCACCAGTTTCAGCTTTCTTTTCTTCACTTCAAACTCCAAATCGAACCAAACCCTTAATGCAACAATTACAGCTTACAATGAAAATACCTTTAGCAAGAATAATTTCAAACGTACAACCGATCATTAACCCGCATCACTCTTAGTGCATGTAAAACATCAAAAACAGATCTAAATATTACTCTGGATCCGTGCGAGCGGCAGGTAATTACGCCGATTTAGAAATCGACAAGAATCGCCTGGACGTGCGTTATGGTCATAGTTCTTTCTTATTATGCGGTGACGAAGGCGGCGATAACATCTAATAAACGTTAATTGCGAGGCGACTAGTGTTGTGCCTGGTTCGGTTGGCGTGAAGACGAGGGTACAGAAGTCAGCATCGTGGTGCTGGCCGAAGACGGTGGGTCATAGCGAAAGATGGATACACCACTTTCGAAAAGTATTTGGCCGTTAAAACGGGGAAATTTAAAAGTAAACGCATTGAGTATGATGAAGGGGTTCTTTATTTATAAATTAGTTTATTTAGAATCCATTTTTGTGGTAATGTATTTTGTTATTGGTGTTTTGCTTATGGTCTCTTGTATGGCGGAAGTTATCGGATTTAAACTTCCTACAGAGTTCGAGGAACTGGTAATCGTGTCTCTAAAATAGCCGTTCGCCCTCACTACATCAATGTTGAGGATAAGAAGCACGTAATTGGAACAGTGATGGAAAATGCAAATATCAGTAACTTTGTGGACTTATCTTATGGCACGGACAGTCCAAAGATTATTTTTTTCAAGTGTATTAAAATACTTCTCTCCATATAGATAAATAAACAGTTTTTCTTTTGTTATAAACTATTATTTTAAAATTGGAAACCATTCTGCCACTAATTCGGTTGGTTTGATACTTATGACAAGCAGTGTATGTTCAAACGATGCATCGAAAAAGGACGTAGAGGAGAAGCGGCGTCTACAAAGGTATATCTAGATCGAAATATCAGGTGTGCTATGATTGATGGGCCGGACAGCCAGCGAGGACCGCGCTAAACGGTAACTCCCTCGCATCGGCCGTTTCGTGAAACCTCAATTCAACACCTTCGTACATCGTTTTTGATCGCGCACCGCGATTGCTCGCTAGCTCGCAACGTCGAACGGCGAGTTTTAATCTTTTCTCATTATGTGGTAGGTGTATAGGCGACGTGACTCTTTTTTTTTTCCTCCGCATCTCTCGTACATAGATTCTTTTTTCTCGTTTTCCGTAGGCACCTACGACCGCAATATATCTTTCGCATCAACACCCAGCGCGAGAAAGAATTTGATATAAAATTTGTTACGGTTTCGTCGGATTTTTTTCGACTGCGCTTTCCACCAATCCGGCCGTCCTATAATTTCGATCCATCGATGATGATGATGGCCATCTCTTAGTAGGGCGAGCGATGATGATTATCGTCTTCGGTTTTCTTCTTTCTCGGCGTGTTGTCGACATATGCGCGGTAATTATAAAATGCAACGATTTCCAGGTTCGTGTCGACGATGACCTTCACGGTCGTCAAGTCACGAACTGTTGGCTAGGCTCAAGAAAAGCAAGATGTATGAAAAATGCATCTTCGTTTGGAGACTATCAGAATGTCACCTTTCGGAGGGATTTAACACTTTAGACATATTCTTAGCGATGTACATTTTCATTGTAATGAGACATTTTCTTTTAAGAAAGAATCGCTGCTTATTTTATTAAACTGAAGCCGCATGACAGCAATGTTGTCATGGGAGCCTGTCGTGGGGATCGCCGGACAAGTGCTTGAGGCTGGTACTGGACAAGAGGCCGATACTTGAGGACTAAGTACCAACCCACGCCGCTCGTAGAAAGACGCTCTACCTTACCTTCCTTAGACCAATACCCACTTATGGGGGCACTGGGGGCAGACCTGTGGGAATATTCTTCACCAAAAATTTCGGAGCTTTATTCATAAGCTCAATATTTTGCTCTTTATTCAGAACTTCATCCGGAATATCAAGTTTAAGTTAGTGTTCAGAAATGATTAAAGCAGCAAGCTTAATCTCAGATTAGTCAACATAAAGAAAAGCGTACAAGGCTCTTAGATATATTAAAATAATTTTAACATTACGCGACAGTGACAGAGAATTGCCTAAATATAAAATCCAACATTTTGAAACGTTTACAGGGTTGTCCAATAGATATTGCTTAACTTTTAAATGTAATGTATTTCAAAGGAAAGCCTCTTCTTGCCTCTTGTGAATCTAATATTTGTACGTTGTCAAAATCAAAATTATGGTTGGCCAAAGCGGACGCAGAAAAATTTAGCGTTACAGTATCACCGTTGTAGGCTCAATTTTACAATCTCAGAAGGAACGCCCTGTTTATTCCAATTTGTAAGACAAATAGTTTTCATCCAGGGTCGTATCCATCAAAATCAAAGTACGTGTCTTTATTTTTACATGAATTTATAAGGATGAATTCTCTGGCCCCTCAACTCACTGAAAAATGAACTCCTTGTATTCCGTAGCATGCAACAAAATAGAGCAACAAGCAAAGAAAGCCCTAGCAACCGTTTCTATTCAATAATTCCGCTAGTAGTCGCTGTTGGATACTACAACTATGTACGAAGCGCTTTATATAATACCATTTATTATAATTTATATCAATTTATATCGTAGTAGCAATAATATACCACCTACACATAAAACAAACACGCTTACTTTATGACGTTTAGAAAGCTTGGAAGCGAAATATTGTTTATTTATAACTTGTAACGCCGAGCGAGTAACTGCCGCTGAACTCGTACGTCTGTTTTCCTTTTATTTTTTTCTAAACTCGCGGACCTCTCGTCGCTATTTCAAACATCCGACCATAAAGACAATACGAAATGCAAATTGTAATAAATTCGCTTAATGTAAATCAGCGCCGGACACACGTAATGGACCCCCATAAATACCTTCGCGCATTCTTGGGGTTTCTGGCCGTACGACGCGGGCGATTTCGCGGAGCGCGGGGATACGTGTCCGGCTCGGGGCAGAAAAGAGGAGCATTACTATTGCTATTTAACAGGTATACGCGCCTCTGCGAGTGAGCTCGATATCCTCGGCGGCGATCGTAAAAATAATGTAGATCGTAACGGTCGAACGTCAACGGAATAAACAGGCTGCCAGGACCGGTGCTAAGGACGTTGAATGTGATCTGAAAGGTTTCTGAAGAAGTCTTGCAATAAAGTTCCCTTCTCTTACAAAATCGTGATGATAGGTAGAGATGACCAAGGCTGGTGAAATTATTACTTTTTTGTGGCGACTAGGCAGTCTCGTGTCTATTCGTCTCATAAGAAAAGGTTCGTGTTGCTTACTGGTTTCCCTGAGAATCGACAAAATACGAGTCTGTCGCTGCAAAAAAGTAATTCTCATCATCTCTAATGATAAGTAGTCTCTATTTCGCCAGTAGAGCACACTACGAAAATTAATGTGTAAGCTTTACCGCACTAGATCGCAAGAGAAAGTTCAGAAGCAACACATGATGTAATGGCTCGCCTTTAAATTTTGCC
The DNA here is from genome assembly GCA_902654985.2 of Oryctes borbonicus. Taxonomy (NCBI): domain Eukaryota; kingdom Metazoa; phylum Arthropoda; class Insecta; order Coleoptera; family Scarabaeidae; genus Oryctes; species Oryctes borbonicus. The sequence goes on from LR736870.1 coordinate 5,141,973, forward strand.
CTGCTTTAAATATAACAGGAAACAAAAAGAAAAAGTGCCTATACGTTTTTTAAAACGTATTAAATTTTTTCTTCGCACACTTATTATTAATTTTAATTTAAGTAGACATCTTAAATTAAAATTAATAATAAGTGTGCGAAGAAAAAATTTTAGGTATGCTGCGGCTTATACGCCAAAGTGAAGAAAATATAAAAAATACCATTTAAAGATTTTGTAAAAGAATAGCAGACAACACAAAAGTATCGGCACACGCCGCACCACAGTTACCGAGTTTAATAAATTAATTAATTTGGGACGACCGTTTCGAGGATGCGCCGGATCCTTATTCCGGTGACCATACTACGCCACAGTCCTTGCCATCATTATCGGAAGGTTAAGAATGAATAATTTTTAAGGCACATGCGTGTATTCTCGGGGTGGAGTCATAATATAAATAAGAGCGTAAGAAAATGAATTGCCAAGCAATGTCTTAATATTTTGACTAATGCAAAAAAGCAAAGCCGTGTCGTATTCGCATATTACGACCAGTATCGGATGGTTCAACCCCAAGGCCATCTATGCGATATTCAAAATTATTTATGAAGTTAGGGCGTTCATTTTTATTACCATTTAAATTCATTAAAATATCATAATTGCGGACTTGAAAAGAATAGGTCCTAAAATCGAACCTTGAGGAACGCCTCTAACAAGCGCACCTTGATTTCATAACCTGAAAAGTATTTTGTAATATTCTCCCTTTCAATTCAATGGAAATGAATTTACTAATCTGCAGGTAATAGCTCATTATTCTCTTGTAAGTACTTAAATTACTTTAAAAGTGTTTTAAAGCGTCAAGTACTCAAACAAAGTATTTCAGATATCAAGTACCAAATACTTTCTTTTAAAGGTGACTAACCTTAGTGCCCTAAAAGCACTACATCCGAAGCACGTTATTATCATTCGCTTTAATATTCAATGCTTTTCTTAAATATTCAAAATCTTCTAAGTACTGGAAGTTGAGGAAGTTGGATAAGATCGAAATTTATCCATAATGTTTAACATTTGCCGGATACGCGCATATATCCATTTCTTAGGAAGGGTAATCCGTCAGATCCTAAAAAATATGGACCAGTCTCGATCTTATCCAACTTCTCCAAGATGTTTGAGCAGATACAATGCTAGATCATCCGGGAAGCTCCACTGTAACTAACCTTGTCTGTATTTCCCAAGATATAGCGAAAAATCATTATTCTGGGTGACACGTACACTGATCTTTCAAGAAGGTTCGACTCAACTGACCACGGAACTTCGCTTCAGATTAACTGCTCTAGCTGTATGTATGTGGCTTTCATCAGTGAATACTGAAGACTCCATATTTAATTGGTTTGGCAGGCGTGTTCATATTCCGTCTGGTATTGTGTTCATCAGTTTGGTCTGTGAGAATTGCTCTATTCCAACGCATTTCGACTTTGTCTGTTTCCGTAATAGTCTAACGTGGTTCTTATTTGAAGTAGGCTATTCTGACCGCAGTCCTTTCATATGTTTTGCCAATGTTGTCATATCTTGCAACATAGTGCTGTGGTGCTACAGCAATTATCTTTCTTCTTTCCTTACATATTAGTTATCATCAATTCAATTTTATTTATCGCTACGTTTCAGGGATTTTTGTGTACCACTCGGGTAATAACACTAAACACAGTTTGACCTAACCCGACAAGTAGGTGTAGAGACGTACAACAAGAATTTAAATAATAATCTGTTCCAAACAACTTTCGTCATTCGTGCAAAAATAAGGCTAAATTATGATTTAGTATAGAAAGTAGGCGCGCCATAAACTTCGCGATTTAAATATCGTCTTACAAGTGCGATACTAACAGTCTTAATAAATTCACAGTAACAATCGCATAAGCATCGCCAATTTCCATACGGAAATGGTACGTCGTTTTAGTATTGGTCTCGTTGTGACTCGACACATCGCGTGCCTTTTATTTTATTTTATTTAAAATCGAGCCGTCATCTCGCCGGCAGCCCGTAGCATCTTCAACGAGAACACGTTACATATAGGTTTCTTGCAGAAGAAGATGCGCAACGGTGAAATTATCTGTGTACCCACTCCGTGTCGTCCTACATTTGGATTTATGAATATCTCCTGATGGCGTACGAAAGAAACTATAATAATTCTTCGCCGCTTGTGGCTGTGTGTGTGCGCGCGCGTCGGAGAGATAATTCCTTGAAACAATGTGCTGGGGCGCGATAACGCGACTACAACATAAGCAATGCGAACGGTGCTTTCTTCGGAAGATTATGATGGTCCCGTATAGAAAGTCAATTAACATAATTCAATTTAACTAACGAAAAAACGGGTTTGTATATAGCTTATATACATGTTATTCGGTAATTTACGGGTATCACACACGGACGCCCTCTGGCGGATACTTCGAACATTTCGATAGTCGATTGTTACTTGTTTCTTTGGGACGTGTCAATCTCGGATCTCACGGTTTAGATTCGTCATTGTGCATCGAAAAAAAGTACCTTCAGAAAAAAAAAAACCTTAAAAAAATACTTTCAGAGGCGTTCGTGAAAAGAAAGCGAATAACTTCGGGTTAAAGAAACAAAAAATGTTCGTGGGTAATGCGGGTAAGAGGTAGAGCATTTGTTTCTTGAAAGAGAACAGGAACCTTTCTATCGGGTTGTTGCTAATTACATAAATAATTAAGCAAAATTTCAAATAAAAGTAACCTTTCGTGGTAAAATGCCTAAAAAGCGTCATAAGAAGGAAACCATGCATTGTCTTGATGAAACCCTCACCAAAGGCGAACGTCCTTATTTCACAGCATTGTTGAAACGATTCACTAAGTTGGCATAATAATCGCCATTAATCGTTTTGCCTTTTTCAAGGCAATCAACGTTGATTATCCTGCGTACATCCCAAAATTTTGTGACCACGATCTTATTGGTTCGATAAAGCGGTGTTGGTCTTCCTTGGCGCAGGTTGGAGTGTTCTTTGGTTTCTGGCGTGCTGTGATGTATCCACTGCTTCTTTGATTGAGCTTTAACATCCCCAAACATTCTTTTGAAGTTGACACACGGGCATACTTACATGCTCACTGAGACGTCTGCAGTCTCACCAATCTCACGAATATTCGTGAATTTCTGATGTGGTTACCTCATTTGGGCGACCTGCATGTATGTCATCAAAAATCACATTTCAGTAACATTCACCCAACAGCAGTAGTTACTTAACGCCGGTGGCGGCGCTTAAATATTAATCATACGTGCTCTGCTAACTACTGCGTGTTGCGCAGCGCCCCGGCTCGAATGGATCTTTTAGAAGGCAAGTGTGATCTGTTTTCCTTCAAGATCTCCATAAAAAGCGATTTATTAGAGGATTTCGACAGCCGCATATTTGTTAGAATCAAGTCAAGAGAATTCTTCTATGTTTGAAGAAACTCGCATTTCTTTTGCTTCGATTATTAGGTGCAAATTGTAGTACTTAAATACACACATTTGATCTCTTTCAAAATTATATACAAGGCGATTATAAGCTTCGAGAAATTCCGAAATGATTAACATAGATTCCTGAAAGGGCTCATACAATTTACGTTAGCTCATCTTAGCTAAAAAAATGGACAATTAACGATCGCGTTAAATATGAATTATTTTACACGTTTCCTTTTAAAATATAAATATATGTCGACGACGCGCAGCCTGTCAGCAGAACAATACGTAATTTTTTTCCTTCAATGTCATCGCTGATGCAATAGATAACTGTTCGTGAAATCTACTAGCTTTGTTGTTTTTAATTAAAAGAAAAAAAAAACGCGCTTTTGAAAAGTGGGTCATGCAAAACAATAGCGCATAAAATAACAATCGTATTACGTTTTAAGTGCGTTTTGAGCGATTTAGAAGCGGAATATCTATATGAATATTGTACATTATTTATCTATTCCATCGTTGGTAATATCTACATTAATAGGCGTTGATGCGGGAAATTTGAATGTTAAATGCTTGTAGATTCTTCTTGACCAATAAATGGTTAAAATAGAACTCTTGAGTATGTTGGTCCATTTCCTGAATATGTATTAAAAAAGGTTTTCTAATTGAAGTAAAGAGATCAGTAATGTTTAAAGGACCAGATGTTTCTGTAGAGTAACACATGGATAGGTAAGGCAGATAGAAAATTATTTTATCTTTTGAGGTTTAACCATGCTTGAATGGTGCAATTATCCTATTACCGGAAAGTCAAGCTGATCTTGGAAATTTACAAAAAATTAATTTTGACAATTAGTAAAGTGTATTTCCCGTAGGAGATGGGATAAAAGGGTTGTTAAAAAGCAATATTAGAGCAATAAATTATGCTAGTTCTTGTGTTTTTACAAGGTCGGGATACTTATATTTAAATTAAATAATTTGAAAATTATCCTTGTATGTGATAATGCTACAGGAGAAAGCAGGCAAGCACGATTTTGAATATGACATTGTGCTGTTTGGGGATAATGCTTGGAGTCGTACACAAACTTGTGGCAGGTTTGCAGCACATTTCAAAAACAGGCGAATATGAGCTGATAACGATTAACGTTCCGGATGACTCTCCACCAGAACATCTTGTGATTGTAATCAGACCATCTAAAGCATTCGTAGCATTGTGAGGAGTATCTTATTGCATTTGCAGGACATACCAACAAAAAAAAAAGCTTCCAGAATGTATTTCCTTTGTAATAGAGGCGCTGGAATCGGTGTTTGTACTTCCAAGTAGACTATTTTGAGCCAATGATGAGAAAAGTAGGAGAAATGACAAGATAAGATTGTGATTTGTCGAATCTCGAGGGAATAGGTAGGCAATGCGAACCCATTCTCATGGGACGAATAAATACGAATCAGCCCATAATCACTAAAACCAATTCGGCAATTTCATGAACAGTTTCAATACAATGGAGAACGTGGTTGAAAGCTGGATTCTATTATTTTTAACATTTCCATCCGCTCTGGCTCCTAATGTTATAACTTCAGACAAAAGAAGACGCTGCTATCAAAAGAAGTCAATTGGAATTTCAAGACTATTAAATTGAAATTGATTTATAAACTATTTTTAATAATTATCAAGTAATAAAGGATGCCATCACAGCATTACCGTCAGCTGAATCTTTGCAATTAGTAGATAACTAATAAATAGATGTGGCTAAATTAAGGCAGTTTTATAATAACGGCGCTCTTGCAAATAGGTTCACTTGATTCAAATTTAAATAAGGAATTGCATTTGCTTACTTCACTTTTAGCTTCGATTAGGCAAAAATTGCAACAGAAACGTTTCCGGTTTTGCAAAAGTATACGAGGACGATGTTCTGAAGATTTCCCCTACGTACCAATTAAGTCTAAATTTTGGAGATTATTTAGACCCCCTCAATAATAATAATAATGTATGCCTTAACTGCTTTCGTCAATTACAAGAACGCGCTCGGCCATTATTATTACGCCTGCGCCCGTCTTAAGATGTTTACCCTCAGCATTCGCCAAATTTGGAGCAGGGAAAACTATGAGAAACCCTTACTATGAGAGTGACCAGCGGGCTTCGCATTCGGCACCCTGAGACTCTTCCATCTCACGGGGGCAAATTACCTATAATAAAATTTTGCTATTTTCGGACTCGTGTGCCTTGGAAATTTAGACGCTGAACTTTTGAAATTTTGTGTGATAGTAGACTTTTTGATCCACTATGTATAGAAAAAAAATCGTTTTATTTTAATGCAAAAGTTTTACAGGCGTGCTTCCATTTCAAACCGGTCACACTGTATGTGTGATAAGATTCATCATACCGTTCGAGAATGAAACGAAAATTAATCCATCTTTGGAGAAGTGTGTCACCCCTTCCAAATGAATTTCTAAATCTCTTCCAAATTTCATCCGATTCTGAATTTGACACCTGAACGGCCTTCAGTATTAGTGTAAATTGGCATGCGGCTAAACTATTATTAATTGGAAAATTACAATTCTTTAACATGAACAATTACCACCTCCAGCAACATAAAAATAACGCTAGAAATTGGAAAAAAAGTATCAGCCAAGAGCAATCGAATCCTGATTGATTACAACAATCACATTGAACGATTTTCATTTTACTCATGATACTAAAATTACGCTTCCTCAAACAAGGCAAAAACACGATACTCTATCCGATTAGGTATAATAGTAAATAGTAGGTGGTGGTTAGCGTATTGAAGCCGGCTGGCCGCGATTTATGAATCTTGTAAAACCGTAATGAATTTAACAGGGCAATCGTTAAATTCCACGGTAATTACAGGAAGCCGGTATTCATATATTAGAGCTGTTTTATATCTGCGTTGCTACCGTTTCGAAACGATTCGGATGGAGAAGATTAGAGCATTATCGGAGATGTCCGACGGCCTGGAGCTAGATCGTTTTATTGTGACTAATTGGATAGTGATTCACTTGGTTTTATCTAGGGGACGATTGGATTAAAATTAACTGAAGTATATGTAGTTGTGTGAATATATGGTGCGTTTTTAGGAAATTTCTAAAAACTGCTTTTATTGGATAAATCAGTTTTATGACATTTACACCTGTCTCCCATGTACATTTTGTGCGGTACACATTATACAAAATATTATTCTCGAAATGCTCAGTATATGTTCAACGAAACACAATGAATGGAGGAAAGTAGTGATCAATTTGGAAATTGTTCGCATAAAATAAATTTGGCAGATTAATTTTAATTAATATATTCAGAAAAGTAAAACTATACAGCTTCATATTTAATTTATTTTATAAAAGGCGCATTTTAGGTATAGGAAAGTATTTATAAGAAAGACTTTAAAAGAGCTTCTATAAAAAAAAAAACGGAACTAACATGAATCAAACCGAAAGCCACAGGATATACTCAATTGAATAAAATTTGAATCACTTAACTTAACTTGAATCATTTAAGATATTGGGAGATATTGGCTTTTAATGAAACAATGGCATAAATGATATAAATCTCAAATTATCTCAAAAACTAAGGTGAAGGGAATGTTAAAGAGAATCAATATGAATTGAGGAGGGCCATCCGAAACGGCAAAAAATTAAACTTGTATCGCGCATAGCAGAAACTGAACTAGAACGTAGTCTCATGTTGCGATAACCTTGTCTTTGAATAAGTATATTTTTCCCCAAATTGCTCAAGGAAGGAATGATTTTCCATCGAGGTACTCCTCTCATCTTACACATAAAAACAAGTGAGGCAACATGAAGCGATTGTAAGATTAATTCGATCAGTCTGACACTTACACCGGAAAGTATAAGTGGTGCTGGCAGGGACACGATGATGAAAATGTATTTTTAGAGATTTTTTAAATTGTGTGTTAACTGGTAAGCAAGTTAAAGCTATCGTTATTAATAAAACATTTTTTTGGACGCACCTCATAAAATCGTGGGGTTCCTGAAGACTTCATCAAAATTCCATGCACAGTGCTTGTTAAAATAAAATGTGCGTCGGGAAAACATTCAAGATACTGGCCGTAGAAAAATCAAATTTTCGTCGATTTATATTTTTGATAAAAGCAATTACAACAGCCAAGAGTGTTGAAAACAAAACATATAAATAATTTTCTTTTATTATGTTTTATTGCACATATTGCTGTGATAGAACTAAAATTCAAACATAACTTGTCACTTAGATTATTTTTTGAAATATTTAAAACTTCTTTGGTTTTTTATGATTGTTCTTTTCCTTCGCCATTAATAGTTCGGTTTTGAATTTAGCTCTTAGTCGTATGGATTATTGGTTACTTTTAGTTACTTTTAGTAACCTAGAAAGCGCACTTTTTAAACTGATTTTTAAGTATCCTCTTTCATAAAAAAAGAAGGGTCATTTTGTACCTTGAAACAAGGGTTTTTTCGCTAAACCGCCTAATTGATGGGCGCTATTCGCAACTACAGCCAAAGAAAGACCCAAACGTACGAAGGTACACAGTCGAATAGATGGAAGAATGAAGAATACATTAAAAACATGGTATTCTTGGTAAATAAGTTTTGATACGTTGCTCATGAAGCACTTGTCGTGAGTAGCATCAATCACCATTTTGTCCCTTCATTTCACAAAAACTAAGCCACAACAATAAATGTGTGGCGCTCGTTGTATCGAAAATGGTTTGTTTCTAGTAAGGATCATTAGTCTGGACAGCAGTCAAGGTCTCAGTTACATATATTGAACGGTTGCATTTCTATTGTCGATTTGAGCAAAGAATTTTTGTTTATGTAAAAGAATGAAAAAAAATGAGTTTCGAGCGGTGACTGAACACTTACATTTAAAAGGCTTAACATCGAAATAGATCAAAGCTGAGTTGGATGAAGCTCATGGCATATCCGCTCATGTGTTAGCAACTGTTGAGTTTAAACCTGGCTGCAGATCTACAAAAGATGAACATCCTTCTGAATGTCCAGCGGGAGTGGCTACTCCTCAAATGATTCCGCGATCTGGTTTTGAATGATCGACGAATCAAAGTGCGCGAAATAGTTGAGGCCACAGGTATATAGCAAGGTATAGTGTTTTCAATTTTGCACGAAAATTTGAGCGTGAAAAAATCTCGGCAAAATGGGTGCCGCGTTTGCTCTTAGTCGAGAATAAATGCAATCGAATGGTCGACTCTGAGTCGCAATACCGACGAGTTTCTCCGTCGATACATAACTATGGACGAAGTATGGATACGCTACTACACTTCGGAGACAAAGAAACAGTCAAAACAGTAGGTTTTTGAAGGCAAACGGGCTCCGAAGAAGGCGAAGACGGTGAAATCGGCCGGTAAGGCGATGGTCTCGGTTTGTTGGGGGTGCACGCGGAATCATCTGCACCGTTTACTTGGAAAAAGGACAAAGAATAATTGGAAAGAATTATTCGTCGTTGTTGGATTGGTCGAGGGAAGAAACCGCTCCTAATTTAAAAAAAGAAAAAGATCCTCTTCCATCAAGACAATGCACACCTGCCCAGTTTCGACGACTAAAATTATAGAATTAAAGATCGAATTTATTTAATACATAAATAAATTAAATCGTTTCTTCTTAACCGTAAATTATGCAATTTCCGAACGCTGCCAACCTGACAATGTAGTAGCCACCTCAAAATACGTGACGGCCAATACGATTTTATCTGTGTGTAATCTGCTTCTATTGACGTGTCCAATTTGGTACGTTGGAATGATTTCTTAATGCATTACGGTTCCAAAAAATCTAATCCCATTAACATTATTGTTACATATTTAGCAACGATAATTAGCATTCTGTTCGCCGCGGCTTATCTTGTATCCGACTTTATGTTAATAAGTTGGTAAAACAATTCATTCGAGCATGACACGACATAACATAAAAGCAATCGAATAATCTAAACAAGGTGGATCATGCACGCGACAAGAACCAAAAGAATTACGCAGTACATAATATAACAATACCTCTCTCTACTTCAATTGTAGGTAGGTACCATACATACGATATAATACACAATACACGCGATAATTTGTATGTGGTTCACGCACCGGCTGTGTCGCAAAAAACAGCGTGTCTTGTGCTCTATTTGTGCCGTTGTCGTTCGTATCGTTTGCGGTTGCAGCAATTCAACTTTGAACAATAACGAACATAATGATATGTGCGCCGGCATAAAAAAAAACGGATTATGTGTGCGTGCATTTATTAAAGAGAAATTCTTCTTTTGCTATTTGTTAAATGATAAGAATTACGTAATCGATTATTTGCTATTTGCTTACGTTTGTACAAATTAAATTCAACATTTATGTTATAGGTGGCCCAATATTTTAGAGATATGCTTCGTTTTGCGTCGTGTTTTGGGCGTATCAAAGAAACAAATTGGTAGAAAATTGTTGCCTTTTTCTTCTCGCAAAAGAGGTTATCAAACTCATATTTTTATCAGAAGAATCTATTAATTCGTTACATTCTGTGTAAGAGGTGGAGGAGGACCGATTAAAAATAATAAATTTAAACAAATGTTTTTTTTTGCAATCTTTAAGGCCTCTCCCTGAAATTCAATTTCAACAAATGTGTGCAAGGTACGGTGAACGATGTAATCTTTATTGTTTTTTCTGCTGTAAGTACGATTACTTTTAAAAATTTAGAACTCCATCCAATGGCGTTTCCCTGCTTTGAAGACCTCAGCTACGCATTTTCTTTGAGAAGTATTGTAAGTTTGGAAGGTTCTTCATCTGAATATATCTTTCAAGGAATCATTCAAAATTAAATTTTTATAATAGTGTCGTTAATCTAGCAAATCTATTTCCTCTTTATCGCTTGCATTGTTAGAACCTTCATCTATCTATATAGAAAATTCGAAATAAGGGAAAAATGAAGCAAAATACCTGGAAATAAGGAATCCCAGGACCGATCTGGGTGCAAAGTGATTGTTTTTTAACAGTGTCTGTGTCACCGTTAAATTGCTCTTCATTATTGAGGATACATGAAAGCATTTTCTACAATAATCCTTGTGGAAGAGTGTTTATAATTAAATGCTTATTGCTCCAATGTTAGGCTTCTATTGTCCTTGAATGAAGCATAAGGCAATTTGGAGAAAAATAAGCAAGGTTCCTCAAGAAGAAAGTTGTTTCCGTAAAATAATTCTGCATTATTTTAGGGGTTTCCCAATTTTGAAATGACATCCATCAATTGCACCTCTTTCATAAAATTTTTTGCTGGTTTCTTCTACAAGAAGTTAGTGGCACAAACTAAGCATCTGTGGACTGAGTTTAAAGAAACATTAAATCGCTCTGTCCCTTGCCTATAACTTTCTTCAATTTTACCATAATTTTGCGTTATTTAAGTACGTAAACTAAACATATGATAACCAAAAAATATAATGCTAAGATAGCTTAGCTTCCTCATGGTATTGATGGAATAATAGTTAGTGTAATTTTTTTCTCTCCTTTTGTTGCGTTTTTGCCATGAATTATTCCATCAAACTAACATGAAGCTAAGCTATCTTAGCATTATATTTTTTGATTATTATTTCTAGGCTTTTTCTGATGTGTTCCAAGAATGTTAATAATTGAATATAGTAACAAGTCCATGCAACTTCTTAAGCATGCTTCACACTTGGATTAAAATGCAATTAGAATTAAATGCAGCTTTATAATAAAATATTCTACATTAGAAAAATTACGGATAAAAATTATATTTAAAGTTCGCATAAGATTCAACTGAAGTTTACGTAAATATGATGATACGTGAGAAACCAAAAATATAAGCCGGCCGACATTGTGATATCCTTCGTTTCTGAAGGATTTTTTATTTTCGCACCATTGCCATCCTTGCATTTGAATTTTTAAGCTCTATAACATAACTGTGGGCTTTTTGCTGTATATATGTGGAACTTAATTTTTCTAAAACAACATTGGAGCAACAATTTTCAATTTTCTTTGTTGTTGTATCTAAGAACTTATTGTTACCTCCTATCTTTCACCTTAGCTGAGAATAGATTTTCTAACCTTGACCTGAGCTCAACCGGACGCCAATGGAAACTGTAACTACGATTCTATGAATATCGTAGGAGGAGGATCCAATATTCCTATCATATGTGGAGAAAATAGTGGATTACACGTCTATGTCGATTTTAACGGAGATTCTAATATAAGAATAGTGATATCAACGTCATCTGACGCTTCAGTAGCAAGATCCTGAAAAACTAAAAATTGCTCAAATTGCTTGTGATTGCCCAACAAGATGTTAGTTAGAGGGAAAATACTATTCAATTTGGTTAATTTTAACAATTTTAACAATGTATTATACTGATTTGTCTGTTTATAAACATATCAAATTTGACATTTGGAACATCAACTCCACCGGAATAGCTAGTGCTTGAGGGAAAAGGCAGATCGAAGCAGTTCGAGAGTGACGAACAATAAGAAGCACTGCGGGAATGCTCCTTAGTGCGAACGGAAAGCACCCATTGTGTCTTTCTACAAGTTGCAAGTAAACGCAACACTAAATCGTTATGAATAATATCACTTTATAAGTAAAGCTCCTTTTTGCTTCAGTTTACTGGATATAGCGTTGTTGTCTTTTTTGTCCAAAGCAAATAAAAATTTTGGGGTGGCAGGTTGCTCCTTGAAATTGGTAGCGGTTGAGATAAAACTTGTAAGCTCATCATTTAACACAAGTAAAACAGTTAAAAAGTTGTCCAAAGAATTTTTCCATGCTTCCTATAGTTTGAGAGATCTTAACGTTACTTAGAAATTTTTGCCGATGGACGAATTTGAAACAGTTTAACAATAATTTGAGTCTCTTTAAGCATGTATTAGCTTAAATGCATTGCAAATCAATTCGCGCTGGAAAAAATTATTTCAAACGTCTTATTCTATTCAATAAGAACCATGATACTTGACTCGCTTTAATTACCTCACCAGATGCTACACGTTCAACACCATTTATTTGATTTTATCCATCCTTGCCTTATCGGCGTGAGACCTGATGTTCAAGTGTAACTCATCCACTTCAACGTACAATAGACTGCTAACTAACTAAATAATGTTGGGTGATAAGAAAAAAAAATCATTGCAAGCTTGCTAGACTCCCATCGAGTGACAGCTTCGCATATGGTAAGCGATTTCTCATTTGTTTACATACATAGAAACAAGTCTTTCCTCTTTAAAATTTCTCCGACGTTCCGTTATTAGCGTCAATGCCACATTTGACAATACGTCCGTTCCATTAGTGATGCTCTAGAAATGAACAATCGGCGAAGTGCAAGAAGCGGCTGGTGAAATATATGATTTTGCGTCGTCTATTACGGTCGATTGCGGTATCGGGTGAACATATATCAAAGGAAGACGACGTGTTACGTTTAAGCATGTATAGAAGAGAGCATGTTTTAATTATTCTAAAACGTAACATTTTCTGTAAAGGCATGTACAAAGACGTACCGCGGATACCGTTTGCGCAACGCGAACGTTTTGTTCGTAGAAATACGTTTAAAAATACGGCAGACCTTTTAATAATTCCCGCACTTTCGGAATTTAATTATAGCTGTTAATGGCTTGGAAACTGCTTTTGTGCTCGCTGTAAGTAGATTGCGCGGATTTTAGTAAGTATGTAACGCGTCGTGTCATTTTAGTACGATTTTTCCATTGCATTACAGATTTTACAATGCTTAACCAAATTGGTCCTAACTCTAATATTGGGTAGCGAACCGGTTTCGAGTTACCGCTTATTACCAGGCCAGCTATAATGAGCAATCAATATAAAATGTTATTTATCGGCTCCGCATTAAGCAAAACGTGTCGCCACTTGCACGCGTCATCCCTCGTGAATTAACAATTTCCGCTTGTCTTGTATATTGTAATGTTTTGCGAAGGGGGAAAAACTGAGAAAATTTGGAAATTTATGATTTTCCAAATTATTCAGATGAAACTCAGTGTCGTGGAATTCGGGATTTCGCTAATTTGAAGAGATAAGTAAATTTTACCTTATATAACGAAGTTCCAATGCATAAGCACTATGTTTATGCGGTTTCTTTCAGGAAATTAGCTACTTTTGAACGCAAGCGACGCAGGGTCGCAACTGCCGCATAGACGCAATGCTTTTTGCATATAGCGTGAAATTTTACTGAAAATTTTGGTCATTATCAAACACTTAAGTAGGCTTAAGTTTACACTCAATTTTGTTCCATTTTAGTGTAAAATATAGGTTCTATGAAGGTGCTTCCATTTCAAACAGGCATTGATATGTTCTTTACAAAATGATGTCGTGAATAAACGCCTTGCTTTTACTTTTAGAAAAGACGCTAACCGGACTTCCGCTGGTTTTTTATTGTTTATGTTATTGTTGTGTAATTATTCTTCGAATGGTGACCGGTGTTCTCGAGCTGATCGAGCGCCTGGACAATGGCTGTGTAAGATTGTATTCTCTCGGTCAATTCGAGGGCGTCGGACTTTGATGCTCCCGAGCAAGCATCGGAAGGACAATTGGTAGTAGGGATTAGGTAGGTTATAAATATAGGTACTTTTGTGAGAATAAGGGCCTTCTTGGAGCTCTCCGACTTCAACTAGAACTTAACTGTTTTTAATTAATAAAGGTGTAAAGTGAAGTTAGGAGTTTCATTGTTTTAGAGCTGCGCACCTAACAGGTGGGTGGATGTTTCTTTAAGCGAGTATCTACCCCGAGCTGCCCCTATCACGGTAGTCCGTGATAACAACCTTTGGAAATTTCTTCATTTTGGGTTAATGCTCCTAATCCTTTTCTTATAAATCCCCTCTAGTCCTTTCTTTTAACTTTTCGAGTTCATTTTCGTGCTTATTCCCTTCAGAATAGTTTTTGATTTTTTTTTAACAGCTTCTGTTAAGGCCTAATTCAAATATTTAAGAATTCACGAACGCTACGTAAACGCCAGAGAGCAGTACAGGAAAAAACATTATTATTAATCAAGCCAGAGCTCCGCCACATACTTATATTTATATAGTTATGTACAAACTTTATATTAAAATTAAATTCAAGCATTTGTTTCTATTTACCATAACGGTTTCTAATAAATATGATAAAACATCATATTATTGATTCAAATTGAATTTCTGGGCACTCTTTTCGAAAGATGTTTTTTGTTACGTTGTTATATGTTTTTCTATTTCTTCATTTGTTTCATTTGTTACTCGTTAACACTAGAACGCCAATCTAACGACTTTTTCTGGTTGGCCTGGTAAAATATGTTTTGCATTGCGTTTTGTATTTTTCTTTGTTTTGTAATAATTAATGATATAAATTAACAAAATGCCAGAATTCGAATAATAACCAAAAATAATTTAAATCTTGCAAATATTAAGTTAAATTTTGATATTTTACGAATATTGGAATTAAAATAATATTAAAAATATAATTAAAATAATACGATCATATGGTTTCCATAAAAATTAAAAATTAATAAATTTTAGGTGTGTTTTTTCAATAACTGGAACCTTTGGTCGAACAGCGCAAGTAACATGAATGTACTTTACTTTACTTACAAGTCTTGTAAAATAGAAGAAATTTTATATTGGGTGGTTTGCAGGATACACGAATTGAAAATAAATGCTAATTCACTACGCGAATACAAATTTGGAACTTACAAAGCAGACATCCTACAATGTAATTTCACCCAGACGTACAATTGTTACAATTAAAAAGAAGAAAGAAGATCATTTATTATATTTTAATTAACAACCATCACAAAGTTAAACTTCATACAATATGTTAATATTCTCCGGTTACTGCCCGGCTTTTATATACCCATAATACGGTAATGCGTATGTAAATGACTCAGTTCGATATCGTACAATGATAACCATAAAATACTTTTAGTGTAGCGCCTCGATAAGATGTTCTATCCGGCTGAGGTAATTTATCAAAAATACAACGACACGAGGAGGCCAAGAAGAGGAAGACGCGCAGCTGTAAATGGTACTAGATTGACATTAAGATAAATTAAGGAACAACTTAATTAGAGGAATTTTAATACGTCGCTCGTTGTTTACATGGAAATCGAGACGGTTATTACTAAAATGGTATTGTGCGCGCTAAAGAGGTGACATGGTTAGATCCTACGAATTTAATGACCTCGATGAGACGTTACAAGAGCGAATTTGGCGTTTATAGGAATCCGCGTGAAAGATTATTTCAAAAGTATTCTCATCACATTTCTCAGTGAATTAATTGAGTCGGTATTCCTGAGATATCGATTAGTTTTAATTATGTTAATTCAGATTTCGCTGGAATTGTAGAGATTGAAAGAGTATCATAAGGTATAAGAACAACACAGCCCTTTTTGCTGCAGGACCAATTTTGGGTAGTGCCCCCCATAAATGTCCACGATTTTTAGATTCATGGAAGTATCTCGGAAACTCTAACAGATATCTTTTATTGTTGTTTAGAAGATAGTTTGAAGTACAATATATTGCATATATACACTGCCGTTCAGAGAAGTTCGGTCGGTTGGTAAAAAACATGAAAAAATTACAGAAACAAACGAAACTAAAAACAAAATGCAATTTTATTGTATGTACAGGTAAAAAAGACAAAAATAAATAAACAAAAAGTTATTCTGGCCTGATATAACATACTGAACATTATATTTTTTCTTTTCGTCGAGAAAACCTCCTTTGCTGCTAATCACCGCTCGAACTATTCTAGGCATTCTTTCGATAAGTTTTGTTAAAACGGATTGTGGAATATTAATCCATTCATGTTGCAGAATGTTCCGTAAATGTTCTTGTGAAGTTGGGAATATTTTTCGGATCCTCCTGTCCAGTTCATCCCATAACAACTCTATAGGGTTCAAATCTGGGTTTTGTGGGGGCCATGTCATTACTTTGAGGGTGTGCTTCTCGTCTTGCTCCTTTAGATAGTTCTTACACACTAACGCAGTGTGTTTTGTGTCATGCATGAATGTAAAGTTACGGCCTATTATACGTAATCCTGATGGCACTGCATGATTCTGGAGTATTGCAAAATAATTTTCCTTCCTCATTACACCCTGCACTCTGCTTAAATCTCCCGTCCCAGCAAAGGAGAAACATCCCCACACTAACACAGAACTACGCCCTTGCTTCACTGTAGGCACAATGCAGTTCGGGATCACTTTTCGGTTTTAGATCTTCGGACATAAACTCGTCGATTTTGCCCAAAGACCTCAAACTTTGACTCGTCACTCCAAAGCACGTGTTTCCAATCATCTAACGACCGATCTGGATGAGGACGGGCCCACTGTAGCCGTTTTGCTCTGTTGCCCCGGCGTAATAAGGGTTTTCGAATGGCAATGCGTCCATGAAAGTCCGCTTGTTGAAGTCGACGTTTTACCGTACTCGCCGAAACTTGTTCTTCACGGCCGCTATTGATTTCGGCTGCTATTTGTGGCGCTGTTAATTTTCTATTGCGTTTGCTTAATAATACAATTCTCAAATCTTCAGCTTTTGTTGTTTTCCTAGATGCTCCGGGACGAACACGATTTTCTATAGTTCCAGTTGTCCGATATCGCTTTATGATGTCATTTACTGTTGAACTGCTCATATTTATTTTTTCAGCAATTTGTCGCCCCGAATATCCTTCTTCAAACAGCGTTGCGTGAACGTTTTTCTACACTGGTGGGCTTACCGTGCCATTTTGAAGTAAATTTCCTTAAAACGCGCAAAAACGACAGATGCACACCAACACACGTTTAACAGTAAAATGAAGCAAATTTATATCTTTACGCATGTGATAAATAAACAAGAATGATACTGCGGTATATTTCCTAAATGTATTGTTCGTTAATAATCCCCAAACGACCCGTTTCAAAAGATCGGCACTTCCGAGAAATTCTTGGAATGATAATAAAAGGGACTTTATTGTGGTTGTCGCAATATTTCCACTTTACATAATAATTTATGGCTTTAATCCCTTAGAAAAGAGTGCATGCTTAATATTTTTCTAATTTTACGTATTAATAATTGTATACAGTGTGATATAATAGATTTTTATTGTATGATCGAACTTCACTCAACGGCAGTGTACATAAATGATCCACACTCTCAATCGGTGACCGAATGAGAATGTGGATCATTCGTATCCTCGAAATGGCCGTCCCGGATTAACTAATTAAACTTGTGTGGTGCGGAGGTTACCGATACTTTTGTGTTGTTTACTATACTACGCCACAGTCCTTGCTATCATTATCGATCATTATCGCAATGGTAATTTAAGTTGCCGGGGAAAATAGTATTAAATATCAGAGTCAGATATTTATTTTATTTGTTGTTAAACAAAAGATGGACAAGAGAAAAACAATTCTCTCACAGATAAGTATTGTTTATGATATTTGAAATTGCAATAAAGCAAAAATAAACGATAAAGCAGTGAATACCTGAACAAACATTACAGTAAAAGATATATAAAACTTTGTTGAGACATTTATAGTCTATGCTCGAAAACAAGTTAAAATTCTTGTATTTATTGGGTTGTTCCTAGCGTATTTACGGCTAGTCAAATCTTGTTTTGCATATTTTCTTTAGTTGTTGTTGGACGTTGTACGTACATTTTTCAGTTAAATCTTTGTCGTAAAAATATTGGGCAAAAGAGAGGATATTATATTAAAAATTTAGTTCTTGTGTTAGGACTTTCGATTGCCCGATTATGTAAACCGTTTTTGGTAGATTTAACTTCATCAGTCCACTATTGATTAATTTTGGGAATTTCGCATTTTCTTGAGATTTTGTCAAGGACGAAATTCACCTTAAAATAGGATCTTCATTTCGTTGCCATTTATGTTTTAATAAGATCCTGCGAATATGATTTTTTTCTAAGGAATTGAAAATAATACTTACTTAAGGGCGATGCTGTAAAAAAGATTAGTTTTTGCCCATTTTATTGCTGCCAAACTTGTTTTGAAAATGTAAACACCATGTATAGTATCTTCAATTCATTGACACAACTATTAATAATAGGAATCTTCAGCAATAGTTTAACAAAAGAGTTCTTCCATAACCAGCATAGGTAATACTGTGATTGTCATTTTTTTTCGGAAAAAATCGATTTTTTCTTGCATTCATTTCCGACATACACGGAAGTAATATGTCTTCAAAAATATTTGAAAAAGTCTTTGCATAAGTGAATGTCGACCTCCGCAAAATTTGGATCTTTTTTATTTTACTTACTTCTTAAAATACTTTTGCTCTAAGCACAACGCGCCATACCCTGTACAATATGTTATAAAGTAAAAAATGTAATATGTAATTTTTTTAGTTACGGAGCAGTTTCTTCTCTGGATATTTATTCGATAAATGATGTTTATTTAGTGGATTATAAATTTTGCGGTTGGCAGCAATCATTTGTAATACACAAGATAGCTTACTAAATGAGCTAAAATTATATTTCGTACAACCTCCCAGAAGAAACCATTGTCATATACAAATACATACAATTTATACACAGTAGGGAGTTTATTTTGATAATAATTCAGCATTGGCACTTCTAAATAGCTACCGTCATGCCACAAAATCCACTTTACACTATATTCACGGCGTACAGCTTCATAATGTCATCTAATTACGCGCAGCAAACTCAAGATCCACGGCCATGTATTATCGTAAGTAATTTTGTTATTTCAACAAACAAGTCCGGTGGCCAAGACGATGACGAAGAAGCGTATAGAAGTAGTCGATCTTCAAACGCAGCAATTTCAAGTGGGCTGCCGCGCATACGAAATTACGTTTTTTACCTACGCGATCGGTAGGTAAGGCAGGGATCTCGCCGGTTACCAGATAAGAATTCGACTCGCTGACATTTCGAACGAACGCGAGCGGTTATTTTCTCTTAAATAAATAAACGGTTTTCATTTGTTTGTTTGCACGTTTACCGAGGATCCGTACGTTCGAATGGTAGAAGGATGAAATTTTAATACACTCCATACACTTATCCGCACTTATATAAATACATATTTCGAATCGAAGAACAACAACAGGGCGTTTGTGTTTACACATTCTGCAATTAGTTTTTTTTTTTTTACTCTGGTGAATTATATTAATTATTTCGTAGATTATTTGTGTTTGTTCACATTCACCTCGATAGTGCGCGCGTAGAGCAAACAGTTGTAGCTTAATATCTGACAGGTAAATAAGTAAGTAATAATAGAGTGTATGATTAGCACATTTTGTTTCTCGCCGAGCGTGTTAATTTATCAAATAAGCCCATCGCTCTTTTTCCCCTCCCAGAAGCAGTGAAAAGAACCCATACTTATACACGTAATAATAAATAAGCATTTGAAAGTTCCTTCTTAGATTTTTTTTGTTTCTCCAAAGTTTACCACAATATCACTAGATTGGTAACTCTCTAATCCGTAGCTATATTAACGCTAATGTACTACGGAGTAGATAGCATCATAAAAAAAGACTACGTAAGCCAACACTGTTTAGATTTTAGATACATATAATAAAAGTAAAATTATTTTTTTTTTTACTCTTCTCTCATCGTCAGATGCGGTTGTATGTGTCTCGACGTATAATAAAGGTTTTATCTTGCAGCGATGTTTTCGATGTACGTAAAAAAGGAACTGGTTCCGTGTAGAACGTAGAACATTTTTACATTCTCAAACGATTTGTTTGTAATAAAATCTATTCGTACTTACGTATTTGTGTAAAATAATTCGTTTAAAGGTTGGCAACAACGCAGTTAAGTTGTGTATCGTCTATTTTATGAAACTCCTTAGTTAACACCCTTAATAATCCGGTTTTCCATGGTTTTTATAGCAATTGTCTTCGAAGTTTTACCTGTAGATGGTGCTAAGTGTCGTGCTTGTTGAGCAAATGTTTAAAGATGGAGTAAGCTATGGTTTGATGTTAAGCTTTACAATCAGAATTAATCATAGACCTACCTTCTAGGTATCGTTTTAAATTTTTTTTTGGCTGGAAAAAATTGATATTTCACATGATATTGGTGCATAAGGAACATTTAATTAACTGTTTGGGTGTTCACGAAGCACTTCCAAGAAAACATTGCTTGTTTCTTTCGTTGTACTTAACATGTTGCAAGCAGTGCATTGGAGAATCGAAGAACAGTTAATGCTGAAAGGTGTGCAACATTCAGCACATCAAACAATTTATTCATTAAAGGAGAAAAACGTCGAAATAGTATCTTAAGGAAGAAATCTTTTTTAAGTAGTTCTAAATGAGAAATTACAAGAAAATAATTCGGGTGAACAAACTGGCTGTAGTTTTCAAGAAAAGACAAGTAGTGTTAGATGACATTTTAACGCGGTAAAAAAAGAGAAAAAGAAATAATGCTTGATTTCGTAATAACCTCGATTAGCTGGGAACCCAAAAGGTCGATACTTGCGGAATGTCATTTATTTCTGATGGGATTTGTCGTAACTGACTACTTTATGTCCTTGTTACACTTCTGAGAGGAACAGGGTTTGCCAGCTTCTCCGGAGCCTTGGTTTCTTTAAATTTTACTTATTACTAGCAGATTTTCGCCTCTGGCATGGTTCACATGCTGAGTGATCAACTGTTTCCCGCTGAGTTAGTTTAGTGCTAACTGTTGCCTACCAACTTTCCCTCTCGTGAAGAAGCCCCGTTCGATTGTGGAGGAAACGTCGAATTTTTATTTTAACCAAAACGACATGACACGGTTCAAACCCGGAACGCGTTTAACTTCAACTGACTCTGACCGTGGAAGCCTACGTTTCTATTTCAGATATAAATTGATAAAGAGTTATTTTTAACACTAACATTAAAGATGTATTAGAAGAATGGTGTTACCACTAGTGCTAGTGCGGCCAATTAGAGGAAAAAAACACTTCAAAGATCCTGAATGGAAGATTTAAAAGAATTTAAAAGAAACCATCTCCTTTGCAGTCCAATACAATATTCGATAAAGGCCGTTTCCTAGTCTAAACGTGGAGCACAAATATATAAAACTTACTTTAAATTTGAAAAAAAGTTTGTGTCTTGATCTAGCGTTGAAATCACCATCATCCTAGATAAATAATACATAAGCATCAGTAACCTTCGCACCGCATAGGTTTAATTAATTATATAATAATCAATCCGGGACGGCCGTTTCGAGGACACGAATGGTCCTCATCATTGGTCATCCTAGGTTGCTATTTTTAGTCTTCCCAACATAAATTGGACGATTCGCTATTGCTAACAGGGATTAATGTGTTTATTAGGCTTCGATATTGTCAATTGTTGTAATTTCCCAAATTCTTGAATTTCTGTCGATAAGAATTAAACAATTTGTTTTATTATTGGGTCATCGTGTTTGAATCTTGGGCTCGCAACCTTCAAAATGAAATTTTCCATAGTTTTTCTTGCTGCAAAGTTGTGGTGGATGCTGAGGCCGATGCCTCTTGTAATTGGCAAATGTAAAGGTTTGAATTGTTATTATTATTATTACTGTTATTATGAAAATTTCAAAATGAAATGATACAATACGAAGACAACTGCTCAAACAGTCTCTCATTTGATTTTAACAAGATGGGGCTTCACTTCTTCATGACAAGCGAGTACGGTAGTATTTAAATAAAGTTTTTGAAAATAAACGGATTGACAGAATGGACAGTATCCCGAGTTGAACCCACACGATTTTTCTTATGGAGTTACCTTAAAGATGCTGTATACTAGAAAATTTGGAAGAATTCGAAGAACAGAATCGTTCAGAATGCAATGCAGGCTTTCTACCATCATTTATTAGCAGAAATTGGGAGTATTTTGTAGATTACCGCGAACAAGCTTTTCCAGAATGGTTTTCCAGGATTATTTTTAAAAGAATTGAAGAAGTTAAAATGCTTTCAAAACCATCGGGTACGTAGAAGCTGAACTAAGCTATAAAGGCAATCTTAAATATTCAATAATGAAAAATTTAAGTAAGTAGAAATAAATCGCCCGCATAGGCGGTGCCGGGATCGACGCGCATAGTTTTAGAGAAAAGAGCTATTTGTTAACGGCATTAAACCATGTTATAAAATAACAATACCTCAAAGAGTACGTACACGTAACATAATAAGACGTTTCTCTTTTGCTGGCCGCTAACATCCACAAACACCGATAATTTACTTATAGGTAAAGAAGACGATCTTAATGGTCAGGTGGAACAATGGCATCACGGACGATTATTTCGAATAATCGTCGCAATCACGCCGTTCCATATTTGCTCCGGTGTACACACGAAGGTCAACTCCTACACACTCCTCAACATCGACGAACGCCGTGATTGATTATTTTTCTAATTGATACCGAAGTCGGTGTTTTTTTTTTTTCGTTTTCTCCAGCTTTCCGAAGACTAAAGCGACTAGATTGGATATCGCGAAGCTTATGGAAAGCTTCAGCCGGGTATAGAAATAAACAGCGAAGAAGTATGAGAAATACAAGAACTGTTCTGTTTATGGATGAGAAAGAGCGACGGTGCCATTAATAGCTGCAGAACTATGCGTATAGGTGTACTTCTTGTGTGTTATATACAAGACAAGGACAAGAAGAAGATGAATGAGAAATATGATAATAATTCTTGACTTTAATAAATAGAATAAATTTTGTGATTTTAACA
The DNA here is from genome assembly GCA_902654985.2 of Oryctes borbonicus. Classification (NCBI taxonomy): domain Eukaryota; kingdom Metazoa; phylum Arthropoda; class Insecta; order Coleoptera; family Scarabaeidae; genus Oryctes; species Oryctes borbonicus. The sequence goes on from LR736870.1 coordinate 5,164,992, forward strand.
AAAAAATGATTATCTTCAGGAATGTGAAAATTTTGAGCCTAAAATAGGACCATGAGTTCTCGAACACCTAGAATAGACACCCATATACAGAGTGATCTATATACAGTGGTAAGTTTTGAACCAGAAATAGGAAGCGGTATTTTTCAATAAAATCTGGTTTATTCTACACCTTTGAAAGAGGTGCTGTAATCTCCTTAATCTGCGCAAGTAGCAATTTTACTCTGCAAAGCTCGCGTTTACGGATACGGTGAGCTTTTTCCTGGAAATCGCTTTCCTCCTATCTAATCAAAGTTTAAGGTTGGGAAAGAGATAAAAAGACGCTTAATGAATAAAATCTTTGCCTATAGCTCTTGTTAAGCGACATTTCATAACATTTCTTCGTGATTGTTTTATATCCCCCAAAGAGCCGAGTAATTTTGTTTGATATCTTCTCAAAAATGTCCTTTTTATGCCGCGGAACCAGAATCAATCGTCTTCTTCGGAATAAAGGGAACTCTTCGAAATTCCATTGTTTTGACCGTGCTCTTTTTTAGCAAGATTCAAGCAGCATTTGAAGTTGCTCGTCGTTTCAACGTGTTCAACGTGTTGCTAGTGCAAAGTGACTTAAGTCAACATTCTCTGTTACTTACTTAACCTGAGTTGTTATGATTCGGGAAATTTGTTAGTAAATAATCAAAGATCTTAATTTTTTGATCCTCAGAGCAATCATTAAAATTTGGATTCTTTACAGAAAAGTTTATAAAATTGTATTAGTTATATTTAGATTTTATTAAAGATTTTTAGAGTAATACATTAAAAAAGACGTAGAAAACGGTAATTACGGGACATCCCCAATCTCAATATGTTGATCAATTTGCAGCGTTTTCCCTCAAAAATTTATCCTATCTTCATAATAATAATCCATCCCAATAACAGCTTTCACCAATTATAATTAGCCACTAGTTACTAACACGCTTGCACTCGTTGAGTGTCTTAAAATGATTACACTCAGCATACGCCAAGTTTGAAGTAAGGAAATCCACGGATAAACTCACTGTGGAAGTTGCGAGCCCGAGGTTCGAGAACGGTATTTCGAGATTGATAGCCGAGAGCGCTAGGCACTGCCTCTCACCAGTTCTGAGTTTGAAAGATACGGTGGCGATCCTTTTGAATAGAGTTTAAAATCATCGAATTTAGCTTGAATTTAAGTTGGCAATCTTGGAAACTACTGGACATAAAATTTAGATTATCGCGTCACCACCGACTAAGCACATGACCTTCTCTGTCTCAAGATAACATATTGTATGTAATTTATAACTCTCATAAAGCTAAAATAATTAAGAGTTCTTCTTTTTTCATCGCATGCATATGTATATAACTTTTTATAGTTCAAGTATAAATACATAATTCAGTTCGTGTTGCAACTTTTTTCTTAATTGTACGAACTATGCCCTGCGAACCATCTCTCTGGCCTAGTAATAAAGTCGCTTTTTCTCGACTCGACTTGAACGATCTATCAAAAATAATTTAGAATTGATTAAGACTTTCGGTTCGGTAATCAGCCCGAATAATCTATCTTTTCTGTGAACGCGTAGCCCCCTCCGGCGTTCTTCATTACTACTATCATTATTATTATTATTTTGCATTAAAATTTAGTGTCGGTGATTATATTTACGGGCAACGTTTCGTCCTGATGGCCGTTACCTTTAGGCGTATTAAAATTAAATCAGTTGTTTCGGTTGTATTAATCAAGAGTGTCGAAATTAGACGTCGGCGAATACATGTGTAAGCTTACGTCAATCTGTACAAGGCATTTACGGTAGCCGTAAAAATAACAGCAGAATTACGACCGTAGGTGTACCTCAAAGGCGTAAATTAAGGCCGCTATATACGAGAAATACATAGCAGCCTAAATAGTGAGAGAATACGGTGGCATTCTAGCAAAATGAAATTATAGCGGATTAGGTGCTTATAAATAGTTTCGTAGTAAAAACAAACGAATGCAGCCAAAAACCATCGTGTTTTGTCGAGAAATACGATACACATCAATGCTAAATTTCCATAATTCATACTTGCGAAAAAGTCTCCTCCAACGTAACAAATTCGTTTTCTATTTGACGAAAACGCAAAGAATTACTTCAAAGACGTTTCATCACTCTCGCGCAAGCTTAAAATCCGCGAAGAAAAACGCCGATAAAAAACCTCAAGAGAGCAAGAAGAAAAAACGACGAACGCAACGCAAAAAAGGCGAAGAACATCGATGTTTAAGAAATACTTGCGATGAATCTGGGCGTATGGACGCAGCACGTTCTTCTAAAACGTGTCTAACTGTCCGTAAACGGATGTACAGTCGTAAGCGCGCCGAGTTCTCGAAAGGCTAATCGCGGGCAGGAGCAAAGCTGAAGCGAAGATCGGAGAAAAAAAAACGCGACTATTTTTCTATGTATAGTAGTACAGCGAGCTGGGAGAATTATTTACTTAAAGTTTTCAACGAGTTTTATGGTGTATCGGGTATGAGTATTGGAGATGCTTTAGAAGATACCGCTTATTGAGTCAATATCGCAACTTCTTTCTTCCTTCTTTGATTTGGTTTCTTTTTGATGTTTTTTTCTAGCGTAATTGCGAAGAAATGGTGCATTGGGTTTATTATTGCTATGACTTTTGAAGTATACACCCGCTTCTTAGCTTACGCGGACTTTTACGCCGTTTATGGGGGATTTTTATAAGCGGCGTCAACTGTTGCGGCCAGAAAATATATTTATTATTGGAAAGTTCTATTATAGATATTAATTCAACATTCAACGAGCCTTAAAATTCCTTCAAAATTTAAACACGTTCTTTTGAATTCTTTTTACTTTGCCTCTGCTATCTCCGCAATGTGAATTCGACGGCCGTCTAACACCATTTAGTGATTTTTTCCTATGTTATCGGTGGCGGTTGCAGATTTTGGTTATCTCGAACGTTCGTCATTAACCAAGTTGGTAACGTCAAATGGATAAAGGTCTTGAAGTTGGAGAAGGCGCCCTTTTTTTAAATTAATTTAATATGTTAACATTGGCTACAATCTAAAACCTAAAAAATTCCACCCAAAAAAAATTACACAACTGAAAACGAAAAATAAAGCAACAGACGAGGCCAGGAAAGGAAAATTAGCATTAACGGCTGCGCTGGAAAAATATGGTGTGCTAAAGTCAACCATAGCTAGCTAACCAAGTCAACAACAAACATCAAAAGTTGAAGTACGGAGGCCAAATGGAGGAAAATGAATTTATTTGGAGCATTTTAACTGCTGCGAAATAGAATTTTCCTTTTGGTCATATGAACATAAGGAAAATCGCAGAGCAGTATTTAGACCGACAGCTCTGGGTTGTGAAATTTTTCAAGCTGCTAGGAAGTGAGTAGGTGCACAATTTCCTGAAGACATGATACTCTGGCTGTACGGCTATCGGAGAATCTACAAAAGGCAGAAATAAGTGCTGGCGAAGGATATTAATAAATATTTTGATGATTTATCCGAGACACTAGCCGGCGTGCTACAAAATAACATCGTAAATCTCGGTAAGACAAGCATTTCCATTATGATTGGAGGCAGTGCCTCAGGAAACCTGCTTCCTCCTTACGTGCTATATAATGTTCAACACATTACCCTATCTGGATAAAAAATAAATCTTTTGGTACAGTGACGAGCAAAAGCACTGGGAAGCGAGCTTTAAAGATGTACAAGTGAACATGCCTAAAAAGAGATTAAGAAGCAGCAGTCTTACACAAGGGTGAACACTGCGACCAAGAAGAATAATTAAACGAGATAAATTGAAATGATGAAATCAATGAAGCTGGTGGGGGGTGGGCCATATGAGTTTAAGCTTGATGAAAATAATTTTGTGTTAGCAAGATTTACCGGCTCAAGACGAAATTATTTATATTACATTTAAAAGCATTACACTTAGATCCGTTAAACAAGAATAGTCGTCAATCGAAGAGAATAGCCCTTTTTTTTTCGTTAATCTTGATGGCAAACAATATAATCTTCGCTAACATTTTAATCCTCTTATAGGATCCTCACTTCACTCATTACGTCTAGAGCTGGGTCATAAATTACACATCAGAAGGCGATTTTTCGTACCTACTAAGTACACAATTTACTTAATCGACGGGAAATTTAAATAATAGCACCGTAGAGGTTCGGAATTATGTATTAGAGCAGTTTGCGTAGATCCAATGGACCGCGGACCGCTCCGGCTACCGAATTTCGTATGCATAAATTATCGCCTAACCAACGGAAGCCTGTCGAATAAAAACGACGTAATTTACGGCTCATCCCCCTTCTCGTTCGCCTATTTTCGTATTCCGACGGCGGCGCGCGCTGTATAAAGTTGGCATCCGTTACGGCACGAAACCAATAAGGATCTGAGGTGAAAACGTGCGAATATAGGAATATCTGCGTATTATGCAAATTTTGTATATATATAATAGTTATGTATAGAACTAGATATGTTCATATGTGTATGGGAGGTACTATAAGGAGAAATTTAAATGTCCGGTTTAAGCTTAAAGTTCCCTCTTTAAGCCTAAAATTAAGGTAAAAAATAATTTAAAAAAAGCTGTAATTAATGGACAGTGTGCATTTGGTTTTTTTCTACGTGCCTTTATGGTGGTTTGTTGAAGTCGAGCCATAGTTTTTCTGTATAGTTTTCTTATGGGGATTACGTCTTACTAACATTTTTGGGGAGTTTTCTTTCTCTATTTCTTGTTTGTCACTATTCCATCTTACGCTCTTGCGTGAATCGACCAACGATTGAAGTTTTTGCGAACTTTTACGATAAATCCTTAAATAGCTTGGAACGTTTATAAAGGGAAAGCCATGTTGAAACTCATCAGCTTCAGCTTCAACATTACTTTCAGCACGGCTTCTTATTATTTAAATAAGATTTGATTAAAAAGAAGAGAATAACGATAAATATTTCATGGAAATTGGAAAGAATGTGGAGATGGAAGCAAGATGTTCATATTGATTACGTTACCTGAAAAGCTAAACTTTAATATCGAAACTGCACAGAAAATTGAAAAAAAAAACTCTACGTCTTTGCCATTGGTGGAATCTGGCTTCATTTCTTTTTATGGGGTTGGTCAGAATGTTCTAGTGGTGTTTATTTCTCAGGAAGATTACGGAAGTGCATGTGAAAAATCAACCATTGGAACATCTAAAGATCCATAAGCTCTTAATTGGAAATCAATCCGAATTTAGAGAAACATTCGTGTGAGTCATATGATTTTAACAAAGTGGAAAGAAGCTATGAATTTATGAAGCCATGAAGCTATAAAGCTATGAATAATGGATATATAGCTGTTGTGGTACTTGGTTCTAAAAGTGCTTTTGAAACAACAGACAGAGATGTTTTGATTAGAAAGTTAGAACACTACGATGTAACTAAGGAAGTAAGTGGTTACTTTGGAAATTACTTGTCCAGTACATATCAACGTACAAAAGTCAGTGAAAAAACATTCTGTAAAAAGCGGATCAAATTCGGTATTCCTCAGGGCTCTGTTCTAGGACCCTTATTATTTCTGATCTACAGAATCGAAATACAAAGTATAATCTGATTCTGCATTCATATCTGTCTTCGCATCGTATCTGCCGAATAAGAACTAATAGAGCATATTAATCTGAATGCTTCTTCTCTGAGTCATGTACCCTACAAAGGAGTAACACCGGTCCCTTGCTTTCTTTGATTTCTTCTACCTCTCACCCAATCTCTAAGAGAGATGTAAGTGTGATTTTTGGTTCGAAGGAAGTAGTCACAAAACCAATGGCATATAACAAATTTATGCGATGATTCTCTTTTTTTTTATAGGTCATCGTGCATATCATATAAACAATCTCCGATGAGCCCCCTAGATGTACCCGCGATAATATAAACAACACTCGTCCCATTACGTTCGGGCATTTTATCTTAATTTTATCGTATTATTCATCATTAAGCGCGAACTTTACGTACCCAATAAACATTTTCGATGCAAGTATTTAAATAAGGCTGTCATCGCTCTGTTGCGGTTCATTTCGTCCATCTTTGCGACATTAAACCTCGCGTATGACATAATGTCCTGGCGCGCGATTCGCATAATCGTTTTTATATTATCATTATTGGCATATTTGTATAAATTATATTTGCGTTTATTGTATACCATAAAATTATTCCCATCTCGTAGCGAACTGTATGTATGTACTCGTGTACAATGCGGGACGGTCAAAATGTCCAATTAATCAAAGGAAAGCTCTCCAGATGTTAAATTCCAGAATCGGATGAAATTTGGGATGATCTGATATGCAAAAGTTTTTTTTTTTCGGCGGAAATTCACATTGAGGAGATGAGATGAGACATCCCCTTAAAATTAATTAATTTTCATTTTTTTTCGATATAATTCGCCAACGGTAAGAGTCAGAGGTGATGCTCAAACGTAAGAGTTACTGGATATTGGAGGTTCCTTCATAACACGGAATATACAGAGTGTTAGACATAAACGCAATATTTGTGCGATGTTCTTGGCTAGTTTATGATTGTTCTGTGAACAAACTGTGAAGTATATTCGAATATTGGACAGTATGCCATGAGAGTCTTGGCTCAGTCCCAATTCGTAAATAATTTGCCTTCAATTTTAATGGATTTGCGACAAATTAGTACTTTATTTTCTCTATCGAAAATCGTGGAAAATATAGCGAAAAGATGTCTGGGATACGAAATTACAAGGAAAGGTTCTTGCCTGTAGCACAAAACCTAAACATGTGCTTATTTTACATCAATAAATCCATCAAAGCCGAGTGGCTAATTGTAAGCGGACCCGTTGTCTTGTTTAAACGCTTTGTATCCTTTATCAGCGGTTTTGTGAGGGTCTAATTCTCAGATACGTTGTCAATTAATTTGAGGTGATCTGATTTAATATTATGTCCGGTTTCGTTTATATGTTGTGCTACACTTGGCGATTCTATTCTTCCGTAGCGGTAATTAGCTAAATGTTCTTTGAATCCGGTACCTATCGTCCGTTTTGTTTGCCCAATGTAGCTACCTTCGGCCGAGACTTTCTTCATCATACGCGTTCATACCAACAACACTGCGTAAATTTCTTAAAACCACCGAATTGATAATGGTCTAAAAATTTATTAATCGCAAACCCACGGTCATACGTATTGCTCACTTCCCATTGCGCAGAAATATCTTTTCCCTTCCGCTCTGCGTTTATGCCCTTGTTATTCGACCTGCCCGTCAAGCTTCATCCACTTCTGTTACGAATTACGTCAGTTTACCCGCCGACTAGTCGACTGTAGAACCTACCATTCGGCGTGACTAATGCTCGATCATTCACGGAAATGCGAGTGTCTAGAACCACGAATCTCGAATTTGGGGTACGCGCAAAAATGTAGAACGAAAACCGTGCCTTATTTGCCGAAGAATTTGACGAGTTTTCGTGAAAATAACCTACAAATATACATAACGAAATTAGTAAGGCCAACATCAAATATAGGTTTTATTTACGTTGTGAATTAGCAGATTATTCACATCGAGCCATGTAAGCCGGATAGGATGCTTCGCACCGCATAGCGTTCAAAAGCCGTATACGAACGCTTGTATTGAGGGGTACTGTTTATCAATTATGGAACTTATTGTGTTGTACATATGCGTGTTCCTGTGTTCGAGTGTGTGAAGGAGGAAGATAAAGAGCGCAGACGAGCAGAAAGAGAAGACGATGAAAAGATCAATCGAAGATGTTGTTCCTTTCGTGATTTTCAGTTCCCACACTCGCTCTTCGTATAGGAACTCGGATCGAAGAAGGCTGAGATGGAAATGACAACGTAAGGCACGATTCTCCTCCGGTAGAGCTCAGCTCACGCCCATCTACTCGTATATAAGATCATAGGTATATGTGTGTATATACCTACAGTGTTGCATATATCTTAATGAATACTATTTAAATGATAAATGTAAAATTTATTGTTAATTGTTAAACCATACATGGCGTAAAAGTAAAAGAAAGTGTGTAAATGGAAAAAATATTAGAGAAAAATTACAACAAATCTCTGGGAGTCTTTCGGGAGTCGTTTGGAAAGCTTTCAGCTTCACAGAAAAACGTAAAATTCAGTTTTATTTTAACACTGTCTGTACCGAGAAAGGAAATTAGTTGACCCACCCAACTTTGTTTATTAAATATTCTCAATACTCCATATGACTTCATAAAACTCCATAAAACGATAGCATACGATTAGATCAACCTTTTGAATTGGATCAACCTTTTGAATTGGATCAACCTTTTGAATTTGACCAACCTTTTGAATTGGATCAACTTTTTGAACTGGAGTCTAGGAAACACAAAAAAGTTGCTGGGCAAGATCAATTCTAACACCAATTCACGCCATGGAGACCATCGTAGTGTAAAACGGTGCATTGTTTTGGCGGAACAGAATTTTCCTTTTTTTTTGATGGGGCAGTTTTTCTGCAGTTTCTGCCTTCAGCTGTCTGGTGTCCCCGTTATTGTTTTTGATTTTTCAAGATAGTCGATTAACACGAAGCCGATTTAGAGTACCACAGACATGGAAACCCAGGAAAAATCAGGGAAAGACAGGGATCATTGGAGATTCAGACCAAATGTCAGGGAAAATTGCAAGAAAATCGGGGAAAAACGGTATTGTAAACAATCGTGCGCTAAAGGTTGTTGTAGTAGAAAAGAGTCTTGTTTTTGTTTTTGTTGCTGAAGTGAAGAAATATTATTTCTTCGTTATTACCTCTTTATTATTTTATTCTTCATTTGCATGGCTAAGTGCAATTGTTTCAAAATTCCTCTAGTTCATTTTATTCTTCTTCTTCGGTGTTCCTGTATTCACATTAACTTATTGTGGCGCTAAATTCTTTTTTTTCTATTTGCATTTTTAATATTCATACATTAAGCTCTCCCATAGCTAGTTTTATCTCTTGTCTCCCATAATCGCTTTGGCTTATCTCGATATTTAGATCCGAAGCGCAATTTTTCCAAAGTCAATTGACGAAATTGTTTCTTAGTCTGTAGTTCAATATATGACGCAGTTTGGAAAAACTTACATTGTCAGAAAATGTTGTTTTTAAGTTTTACAGTGTCTTGGTAAGAGAAAAAGAACACTGGAAATTAAAAAAAAAGAGTGCCAATCGTTTCCATGCGTAGTTCATCAGGCGCTCTAGTCAAATGCATCAAAATTTCAAAATTGATGTTTTTTGATTTCTCCTTTTATTCTTCTGTAGTGAAGAATCATGGTTTAAGACTTAAGGTGGATTTTTCAGTAGTAATTTTGAAATAAAAAATGGCGTACACAGTTATGGGAATGGGCTGCACCATTCCCATATTAGGAAAAGAATTTTTTTTAACTGGTACCTAATAGAGTCGAGAGTCAGGAAAGTTTTTGAAAATTAGTCTGGGAAAGTCAGGGTCAATTGAAAGAAAAATTTCCGTGGCAACCCTACAGTTGCAGTTTTTGGCGGTCCCGATGGTTCATTGTTAATCACGCTTGTAAACGCCTTTTAAACAACAATTGAGCTTCCAAGATGGCCGAAACATTTAAAACTATCAATGCCATTTTCATGATGAGGCTTCAAACTGTTCAGATTACCCTCGTATAACATATTCTTGTGTGTTATTTGTTGTTAAAAATTTTTTTAGATTGCCGTAGCTGTAACGCGTTAGAAAGAAGCCTAATCCGCCTAGAAGTCTGCTAAAGAAGTTACAGTCTGTGTCGGGTTCGAGGCCTACAAGACTAAATATTTTACCCAAAATATTTGAAAAGTTTAAATTAATAAAGCATACAAACATTCACGTATCAATTAGGTCTTTGGTGTGGACACAGGTGCGAGACAGCATTGTTAAAGGTCACTGATGGCATCTTCACCGTGTATTGCACCATGTTAATATTGATAATGTTAGCAAAGATTGTAGAATAGAATGGCAAACAACGCAAGGGTATCGGCGCACTCCGCGCCACACAAGTTTAATTAATCAATCCAGGACAACTCTTTCGAGGATGCGTCGTTCCCCATTTTTGACCAGCAATTCGTCAGTCCATTAGTGGCACAAAAATTACCAAATAAGATGTATTTTCTAAAATCTGCACTGATGTCGAGTACGTACACTAGCGGAAAAATTGATAGATATAAGTTTTAATTCTATCTGTCGATGGTTCCAACTCGGATGCTTCTTTGAAAATAATTTTTTTTTGATCTATTCAGTACAAAATAATGCTTTTTGATTAGCGTGTAGCATGCTAGCTCATTTCTAAACTTCTGAAAAAATTTGCTGTTTGCAAACGTGACTAATAAGAATATCTGCACAAATCCAAAAAGAACCTTTGCCATATCGTGTTTACTCATTTCTTTATTCAATTGCCATTCATAATCGTTTATTTTCCATGTAACACATTACATTCAACGTTACACATATTTCAACGAGAGCAAAATAAATAGGAATCAATTAGCGAATTTATTATCATCTTTAGTCGTGGCTTCCAAGAACGGTATGACTACGTGATGATACATATCGGTGATGTTATTCTGGGAAAATCGAAAATGTTATACATTTGCCTTTGTCGCTGTATTTTTAACGCTTCGTAATTCCATGAATTAATTAAGCTAATTAAATATGTAGGTATTTTCCCATATGTTAATACAAGGAACGATCGATTAGTTTAAGCATTGCTGAATAGATGGCGCTAGCACTCACACAAATTTAAGATTTGATATTGACGTTGCTGATTTTAAGATTTTAATCATCAATCGCTTTAGTGTTAATCATGTGTTTAATTTTTTTTCTTTCTGCATATTGAGTTGGGAGGAACGTCTTTGTTTCGATTTATGAAACATATTTCATCGGAGATTTATGACATCTTACCTGTTGGCAAAAAGTTATTTTCCAGGATTTAAGGAAGCAGACACGTCCAACCCAGATTTAATTCTTCGAAGGTATTGTTTTTGTTTATAGAAGCTGGGGTATTGAAGCGAGATGCTCTAATCCTTGTAAACCAACAATGGAGGACTAGGTACATCAATACTATTTGATAATAAAGTAGTTTTATGGTCATGCCAGTATTGAATAAAGAAGTTGGAAAAACCTTTTCAGGGAAAGGGGTTCTAATCTGTGGTTATGAGTTAGTAGCTTACTTCCAGAGAATAAGACGACGTGTGTTAATCAATAAAATTCGAATGAATTTGTGGCGTTTATATAACACGTATTCGTCGAATATTAACGCATATAAAGCAAGTTAGTAATACCTCAACTGACCTAATAAATGAAAAAAATTAGCAATGAAGCTATATACAGGGCGACCTGAAAGGAATGGAGAGGAATTCTTTTAATAATAGCGTTAATTTAATAAAAAGGACCATAAACTAACATCATATTTGCAAGTTTGAATAAATGAGCGCTGGCATTGACAACAAAATTATTAAAATGATATTGAGCTTCGAAAAAGCTTTATCAGTGCTGTTCTCCTTGGGTCTATTTGACCCCAAAATTGAAATCAATCTTTAGTAACATTTTTATTTTTTTCACTCAATATTTTATGACTTTGTGTCTTGCTAGTTATAGATTTTATAGTTTTGTATATTTTTCAAAAGGATGTCACATAAACTGTCATATATTATTTGTTGTGTTATTGTTCTAGTTTGTTAATTTTTAAATATATAAATCATTGTAGTAGTAAATAAAATGAATAATGCGTAAAACTTGCTGTTACTTTGGACTGATTTCGTATTTCAGAGGATCGGGTCACTGTGACCCGAAGGGGTACAAGTGTGTAGTATGGTCGAGGAGAACAGTAGGGTTAAATGCAGAACGTGCTTGACTTTTTGATTTATACAATACACTCCATAGCTTTTAACACTTCCACTCGCGGTAACTGTTAATTTTCTTAAGGCTCTGTAGAAGCTCTCGTATAACCAAGCTTAATACTACAGGAAACATCGAAACAACGATGAATAAATTCGATTTCGTGTAGCGATGTGAACTTTTAGCAGCGTCTGTTCTTTAATCTTCGTTTTGGTGACTATTCGTGTTATACAAATACACGAAGGATAGGAATTTTCATCGGTCTCAAATTGTGAAATGATATGTTACGTTATTTAAAATGATTTAAGGTGTAACAGTTGATTAGTTGTAGTGGTTGGGTATAACTTCATGAGTCAGAGTTATCAGAATTAATTACTTTAAATTGTATTTTCTTATGTAAATACATTTTCTGACATGATACTAGATGAAATTTTAGAAGATTCCTTCTAAATCGTAAGAATCTTCGTCAATGTTAGGGTTCTTGTTAAATCTTGTTAAATATGCACAATTATGTGTGTTATATTCATTATTATTGTTCAGTTTTTCCGGACTACCAAGAAGATCTGCATCACATAAGAAAAGCTATAAAAGAGAATTTTGTTCATGTCTTTCTCACTTCAAAGATCATATTTTTAGATTGTATTCAAATGTTGCAATGTTCTCTAGCTATTAACATCACTCACAGTGTTAAAAAAATTACACTATTTAGAGGCATCTCCATTAACCCGGCGCCACTGTAGTGCAGCTGTTGCGTAAAGAAGTGCTTATTGTGTTAATGTCCATTAAATTATTGAATAATTCACAAACTGGACGTATCTGTTAATTATATTTTATGTATATTCTTCATTGCTGACGTCATTATGCTAAATCTATTTTTTTTTCTGCCGATTGAGAATAGATTAACGGCTGGTTGGACCATCAGCGTGGTTCCGATTGCGCTTTTTTCACAGTTAATACCGTAACATTCGAGACAACGAGCCAGACATTTCTTGGCGCCGTCTAGTGCCAAGAAACGTTTAGAAAGCAGCGACATAAGCTAGGTATTGTCCCCAAACTATCCCTCGAGCAGTTCTTGACCTGCTTAGCATGAGATGGCGTGCGCAGAAGCGCTTTGGTAAACTGCACATGTAAATACGTTGATGGTGCTAGGTTGGCAGAAGCATGTCTGTTTGGTTACTTGGTAGATTTGAAGAAAATTGTACTTTCAAGCTTCTTTTTTTTTTTTTACTATTCTTATGTTCATAATTTCTTATATTTGTATTTTAATATTACTGAGAATTTAATTTAATTTAATTTTTATTTTTTGGGAATGCCGGTTTGTTTGGATCAATCTTTTTTTGCTTTTAATTAATTAAATTATCTACAGAGTTGCGCACTGTCGTTATTTTGCTAAAATATGTATAATATGTACATGTGTAAAACGAACTGTAACATTGGGATGTCTATTCACGTGTTTTTTTCTTATTTTTGCTTTTTTGTACTTTTCCAAGCTATTTATATTCTTATTTTAGGTATATACAGGTGTATGTGAATCTATTTCTGTATTATTGAATCACAATAATTGTTTTTTGTGCATTTTTATAATTTTCAAAGAAATACAAAAAAAGCCAAAAATTATTAAAAATAACATATTGAAGACAAATATTGTTAGAACTTTAAAATAAATATTTATTGCCTGTCATATCGTAACGTTGTCGCTCGTTTTAGACATTTGCATATTATACGTTGATTTCAACAAAATCACGACAATGCGTACCAGATGGTGTCTAAGAACAATTTAAATAATTAAAAACAAAAAGAAAATTTTAATTTAATTAGTTAATCCAAAAAAAGCCGGCGTTCCCAAAAAAAAAAACAAATTAAAGTCTAAATAATTCCGGTTAAAGAAAAAAGAAAGAAATGAAAAATTAAAATTAAATAACAAATGGTGGAAAGCTGCACGGCCCACGTCAGTTCAAACGACTCCTGTTTTCGACCATACAATTACCGATCTGTTCAGCGCGAAAGTTGGCTAGAACGCTACAATGTTAGGGCACATTGGCTGGTTGAACGCGACGTATGCGCCGGACTGTCACAGAATTGTACTTGGAACAAACTTATTACAAGCCGTGAAGACTCTAAAAGACACAGGATCCATAGGTTCGGGACTATCCTCCGTATAATGAACTTTGCGTAGACCTTTTCCTTTGTTTTTGTTCCTCGTATGCGATTAAGATATTGCAATAAATATACTTTGCTCATTGCGAAAAATACAAAAAACTAACGTCTGATAGTAGAAAGACGCAAATGTGTGCCCTCCAAGTTCCTACTGTAATACAGAATATTTATTTAGGATATGGGCCTGAAAATAGCCAGGGTTACTTGAACGAATTCAGTTTTAAACTAGGTCTTTCTGGCAGATTACAGCCTCTCGCGACAGATCCCACGTTCTAAAAAATTTTAGTAATTTTACTATTACTACTACTTGTTAGTAACATTACTGGCAATAATAATAAAGGTATTATTGCCACCACATCAAATCAGGTATTGTCAAAAAGTATATAAAAATAATGGATCTACGCATTTTTTACGGCAAATTTGAACTGTTCCTACTTACTACGCCTAACCAAAAAGCATTTACAATAATGAAAACGGCAGCCATTACCAAGATTATATCTCCGCGTAAGAGAATATTCACCTAACTACAATGAAAATCGCAGCGTTCTAGCGTTAACATTACGTTTTACAACGTCCATAAGACACCAGCTAATCCCATAAATTCGATCGCGTTTACCACCGGTTCCATTAAACGATCAGGCCAACGGAAGAATTTAAATTTCTTCGAATCTTTTACGCGATAATAACGTCTTGAAACTGCGTGTTCTAGCTTCTACATAGAAGTTGACGATCGGCAGGTTTTATCTACATCGCGAGGCAGAAGTAAGAATTTATTATTAATTAATAGAATCGTATTTCGCTCTGCGTTGGCTCCCGGGTTGCTTTCCTCTTTATCTAGAGTTAAATACGCGCGTAATATGTGCCTAGGCTAACTTGTTAGTTCGCGAAAAAGGAACGCAAATTAGTGTACAGACATAATGGAGATATTATCTGCTGTGATGTATAATTCTAGAAATGATAATCCGGTAGCCGACTTGGCAATTTCACGGATATTATGTAGATCTTTGTGCGGACTTAACGAGGCTCTTTTCAGCCGTGTCCTTCCCGAGAATCGGTTGTCCGGGCTGGTCGAAGATTAAACAGCGTGAGTTAGTGGCTAATAATAGCGGTTAAGTAGGTTTTAGCCGGTATGCAACCTGCGGTTGTTGTATATTAAGTAAGTGACCGTCTTTTAAAAAGGTAGGGCATTCATAGAGGAATACCATCAACCATTATTTGCAAGCTTTAATTTGCCACGCTGTGCACGTCAGGTTGTATTTAATCGACTGAAATTGTTTCAAAAATGACATTAACGTACTTATTGCTGAGTTTCTTTGCTAACAAAAGTTATTTTCCGGGTACAATGTAGGTCATTTTCATTATTATTTTTTTCAATTTACTTTTAACAAAAATAATTTTAATAATTTCGGATTGACTGGAGTGCAATGTGCAAGGTGCCTTGTAACAAAAATCAACAAAAATTATGGGTTTCTTTAGCAGAAATATATTTTCTCCAGAAATCACTAATATCGTTTAATTTAGTTGAAATTCATCTGTTACAATTTTTTAAGCTTTATTCAATTAATTTCATTTAGCGAAAGAACCGTAACATCAAATGGATTATTTGACTAAAAGGGAGAAAATTGAGGTGTTGATGATGGTTCGATGTGGTGCCTCATGAGGAGTTTTGCCATTCAATTAATGAATGAAATTTTGATCTAAGTCAAGTAGATTCTTTTTTGTGGAGTTATTTGAAAACCAATTCTTATTAAGTAACTTTAATGATCTCACATATTGCGTATCAAGTTTTTAAGACGAATTATTTTGGATAATTCCGATGACTATTATTGTATTCGTTTCAGATCTTAAAACTATTTTTGTTAAAAGTGAGAAACGTTTGCTTTCTCTTGGAAAACAACCTGTTTCTTATAAACGGTGAGAAAATGATCCAAGGTGGGGTATCATTGTGTTTGCATAATAATTAATTTTTGTTGAAAAAAATTGGTCTGCAAATTGGGTTGCAAAAAAGGAGCTTGATGAGGTGACAGTTATAAGACAGTTATAAAGAAAACAAAATTGTGAACTAAAAATAATGAATATTGTGCGTTAGCTTCTCAACACAGACATAAATTGAGCTTTCATCTCTACGCCAGTTTGCATTTTCTATTTTTTATTCTTATTTCACCGATAGGAAGTTAGAGGAATGCAAACTATAGAGTTTTGTAACGTCGAAATACACTTCCTTCTTCTTCCAGATCAATCTCTAGATGACGAATTTGTTACCAACAGGTCATTGCACTACTATTATGTAGTAGGTTATTAAAAAGGGCGTTTAATGGCCTTTACAAAGTCGATATTCTTTCTGTAATTTTTGTACAGATAAAATATGATTTAAAGTGTCAGCAATCTCCTTTGCGAGTTGCTAAAAATTCCACAAGAAATATCTCAAAAAAAAATTTATATATTACAATACATCGACTTGTAAAGTCCTATTTGACCAACAGAAGCAATTATGTTTTTTATAATGGATTCAAATCTTTCGAATTTAGTCCGTCTTCAGGTACTCCACAGGGTTCGAATTTGGGTCCATTATTGTTCAATCTCTACGTCAATGATTTACTTGCTTCTGTATCTTGCCCTGTTCTAGTCTATGCTGATGATTTAAAAATATTCATCCCTATTAAGAACTGGAATGACATTATTGAGCTACAGCGTAACCTTAATACGATCACCGATTGGTTTGCCTCTTAAAAGCTGCTGGTCAATGTGAACAAGTGATGCTATATGGAAATTGAACTCAATTCCTTCCACTTACTCCATTAACAGCCAAGCACTTTTGAGAGTTAATGAATTTTGCGATTTTGGAGTTATTTTTGATAGTCGTTTGAGCTTTGGGCCGCATATCAACCACCTTTGTATTTCCGCATCGAAAGTTTTAGGCTTCGTAATGCGCACCTGCAGATACTTTGAGAATTTATCCCTTTGTTGTAAGCAAACTCGAATATGCTTCACCTGTTTGGTCACCGCACTACATCTATCTACAACTCCAAATTGAGAAGATTCAACGGAGATTTCTCAAATTCTTATCCTTCAAGATTTATGGAGTTTATCCAGTGCGGAACATCGATCGACATGGGATGCACACCGTGGCTTCTCGTCGGGAGCAACAGAGTGCACGTTTTTCCTGGAAGTTGGTGCGTGGCGTCCTTGATTGTCTCGACTTGCTTTCTTTCTTGAATTTTCTAATTTCTCGCACATATTCACGTTCTCCTCCTGCTTTCTCTCTTCCCATACCTCGAACAAATCTGTTATCCTTTTCTCCCGTTACTTCTACGTGCCGCATAACCGACACACTCTATAATGATGTATTTTTTTAGTAAAAATAAAGAGTTTTGAGTTTTTTTCCTTTTACTGTTTTTTATTTTGTCTTCAATTACTATTCTTAGTTTTGTACGTCTTTTTTGTATAATGTTGGAAGTCGTTGGACAATGAACTATTATTATTATTATTATTATTAATATGCTAGGGAGTGTTCAAAATCTGCGGCAAACGAAAAATATTTCCTTTACCTCACATTTTAAACCCATCCATATCAAGTTCAAACATTTCTTCTGGGAGGAAAGGAAAGTAACATGATGAGGAAGTTTACCAACCATAAATTTTAATAGACCTCATTATTTTGTACTTTTCTAGGGAATAACAAGAGCCGAGAAAATATTTTCTGCTCTGGTTTAGTGTTTTCTAGTCAATAAATAAAGACACAGATGAAAATTATGAAAGCTTCTTATATACGTGCACCAAATTGGCAAACAATTGCACGAATAAATAATATTATAGACTTTTGAGAAGATACTGGCCGGTCGGCTACATAGTGCGACGCGACGGTCAATGGCCTACTTAAAAGATTAAGAATCAATGGGGAATATTATGCTAGATTGGGCTTTAAATAGCTTAGGTAAAATTTATGGGTCTTTTGGGGAAATTTCCACAATTAGCAAAAGGCTCTAAATTCCAGCTTAGGTAAATTAGGGTATTTGCTTTTGATATCCGTAATACTTTCGCATTCTGCAATGGTTTTCGTTTGATATTGAGGAGGGTATAGTTACAAATATTAAGCATAAATTTGTTTTTCTGGAAGCTTCTACAATAATTCGTCTATCAGTGGCGTACGCCCTCAGACGGCTCTGTGAAGTTGGTATCGTTGCATATCTGATTTATTTACGAAGCATTTCGAAGTAAAAGTATGAAAGAGGGATTCAACACATCAATTACAAGAAATTGGCGTATTATTGGACCAATGTTCTGTATATTTGTATAAACTGCTCATATGTGGACAGGTGATAATTGAATTAAGCTATACTACGTTAACCGCTTGGGTGTGTTTTTCTTGGTCTTTGTTATGTATTTTTAGAGTCAATAAAAACTTAATTCATAACCTCTAACTACCAAAGTTATAGTTCAGTATTTTTATAGCAAACACCTAACTTTATAAGAAATACGTAAATTAGTATTTCTCTTCGATTTCTTACTTATCACCAGACGACGTGGCGATCTACTTTTTAATACTAAAGAGGAATTTAATTTAATTTTTTTTAATACTGTGTGTGGTACCTATGATATTGCATAAAATACTATTTTCGTAGACTTCGCGTGGATGCTCGCAGATAGCGCCTGAATACAATACTTTACGTGATATAGTGAGTTTCTTAAATAATTGTGACTCGTAGAACATTCACTTTAATTTTCCTTGAGCCGGGTTGCGATTCGATCAATAAAGCACCAAACTATTGAGCATCTAAGAAGTTCTTGTTTAGAGCACATCATTCGCCAATTAATGTAAGATTAACCTGCAAGCTTTATACCGTCCGTAAAAGCAGTAATCACTGTGAAAATTTTTAAATCATCAGACACCTCAGATCCTTCTAATCCAATTTATCGGGAAGATCATTGATGAATATATTAAATAATAGCGGACCAAGGTTTGAGCCTACGAGGAGACCAGATGTGTAATCATTGTAAGACACCTAGTTTATTCAGGAGAAGATTGTTTTCGATTATATCGAAGGTTTTAGCGAAATCAATGTAAAATAGATCAACTTGTTCACGCTGATCTAATGCGGAGGATTGTGCGATGTTGGCGAGATTTGTTATTTGCGCGATGTGTAGAGCTATACTTTAACACGTAAATATATAATAATAACCTGAATTTTTTTGCGTTGAGTCAATAAATATCGGCAAATTTTACATTGTATGATAATTCGCGCATTCTTCTGCGGTCTGATTGAATATGTACCAGCTGCGATATGGCGTAAAAGTGAAATAATTCGGTAAATATTTATTGTACGTAGGTACTCAGATATAATTAAGGCGTTTTAAACTTATCGCGATCTATTTGCATAAATTTCTTGCAATTTTAGCGTGAAATTTCGAGCGAATGTTTTAGCAATTTTAATTGTAGCGACAACAGGATATTGCTGATTTGTGTGTACTGTATTATAATAGGCGATTAAAATAGATTTTATTGAAAGAAAACGCTATTGTCTTAAGTGCTTAACAATACGATTGGGAAATTTGTTTTATAGGTCTTAATACTGACAATGATTTTAAATAATTTTCTGATGGTGAATTATATCTTTTCCTTGTTAAAATCCGGCGTATTTTGATGTGTTTTTGTCGGCTCAGCAAATAAATAAATTTGTATTAATAATTAATAAATAATTAATCCTAATTTCTAAGTATTCAAGCTAATTCAAATTAAATAATATGTTCAACCGCCAATAACAGAAGGGCTTATCCGATGGACAATTCCTGCCGGTATCCGTGGACAAAATTAAACAATAATATTTAGAGATGAGGAAAAATCTGGGTTATTTAAAATCTCAAGTAATTGGAGTAAATTTAAGGCTTATTATGGAATAAGAAGGAATTTTATGAGGTAATATGGTAAACATCGACACAGCGCGCACAACACAAGTTATTTGATTAATCTGGAACAGTTGATCCGGGAACTCGTGAATTCCCATCGCCAACGGTATGTGAGAACATGCCTTGTTCAATCCCTCCTCTAAAAGACTGTTTACAACTGATTCCCAGAATTTCATCGTGGTCGTGCTTCCGCCAGTGATAAATATTGCGAAGGTCGATCAAAATCTGCATAATTTGACCCAAGCACGAAAAAAGCTCGTCTCAATTGGTGTAAAGAAGTGCCCAAAAAAATTCGACAGAGGAACCTCAACATCCGTATACAACATGGTAATAGGCGAAGCGGGAAACTAAGCACCAATCAATCACTGATTGAGTGCTCCAGGATGAATCGAATTTAATGAAAGCTGTTTGTTTACGAAGCGCTTCCAAGAAAATGATTGCTGGTTTCTTTCATTGTACTGAATTGGCCGCGAGTACTGCTTTGGAGGATGGAAGAAGAGTTAACGCTGACTGGTATATAATATTCTTTTGCTAGAAGTCATCGATGAAAGCAAGGAAAACAATGGACCACGTCGCATCGTTCATCGTGATAATAATAGTTCTCACGCAGCACAATTGTTTATTTGAGGGGGGAAATATCGAATTAATATCTCGTGAATATTAATAATGCGCGGACAGGGATTTTTATCGCCACAAGAAACTGTTGAAGCATTCAAAAACATATTTTGGAAATACCTACTTTAGAGCGGAGAAGATAATTCGAGGAGAACTGGTTCGGACGCATGCAAACGAGATCAATCTTAGTGGCGAATATTTTGAAAAGCAATAATATGATTTGTACCAACTTTTTTCCTTTCTTTAGATAGTAACCGTAAACTTTGTAATTCGTTGGCGGAAAAAGTTCTGCTAAGACATGTTTTTGCGTAAATCAATATTCAAAAGAATGGAATAAAATTAAATGATGAATCCGATCATGCTATGCAATTAAAAAATCTTAAATATAGCTACGCAGCAAGCTAACTAATTATATTAACCAAGAAGGCCTCTTTCTTTAGAAATAATAAATATTGTGAAAGATCGAAAGTATCTCCATAAAAAAGAACAACGTTAAAGTTTTAAAGGTTGTCTCGCGATGCGAAATGTTGCCACCTCAAGTTGATCTCAACGTTGTATCTAGATATAACATTGAGGCAGCTCTAGTGATGGCAATTATCAAAAAGAGGCACTTGTTTTATGGCTATGACGCCACGATTTTGAAATTTGTGCAATGATAATATTTTTAATGGTTTGGGAACTACTTATCCCCCTTTGTTATATATTATTTTCAAAAAAAAGGGGGGAAACCCTGCTCTCTCGTTTAAACATTGCTTTTTGCATAGTAGAGAATTTTTTAAATATCCAGGTATGTTAATCGTTGCATCTTTATACGTTTTTGAAATGCTCATTTTTGCTCACATGGCTCACGCTATAACTACAACACGAGAAATAAAGACAAATTTGGTATCATTTAACAGCTTATGAGAAGTCACCTCAATATAGGCATAAAGATGTAAAATGTTTCCCCTGACGATATCGAGGTTAAAAATAAGTCCATTCTTAAGTTTCAGGGCTTAAGAATGGACTGAAGGCTTTCTTATTAAACATATTGTGGACATTACTTTGTTCTGTTTTTGTACCTATTACTATTAAAAATAAATAGACAAGAAACTATTTATTTATTTATACCCATATAATATGAGATTGAGTTTATTTCTATTATTCTTATTTCTTATTTCTATTTACTGACTTGTGATAAGTGGATGAGGAGATTTAAATAACCAACCTGTAAATACGGCAAACTTATTCCTTGAATGTTGAAATGGCGTTAAAAACAGCTTCCGAGCTCGATAAAATTTAGCAGCCGGCATTTAATTTGATTCTGCGAAGACGTACAATTGGAGTCTAAATTTATTATTATCATATTTCTTCCGAATGCGGCACTAAGTAAATGAAGATAAATATCAACCTGCCGGTTAAAACTTTGTATTTAAGTAAATCTAAAGCAACTTTTTGTTGACGTAGTTGTAATGAGAAGTAAATATCATGAGATGAAAAGTAAAAGCAGTTATAATTGGTAATTGGGTTCCTTCTTCAGTGTTAGGTTCTTTACATGAAAAAACATCACACTGTATACGATGCCTGTAGCGTGCGTTTCTTTCTGTTTAACAGGAAAACATATACCCCTCCTTATCAGGAATTAAAAAGTCAATTGCTTCAATTGGGGGTTGAACCCGAATCACTTAAATTGTTTGCCATTAGCCCAAACAATTAAATATTGTTTATTTAGGGATAATTATGACTATTATACCTTATAACTTATCTAATGTAAATGGATTTGTAAGAATGAATTAGTAAGTATCTAGATGCAATATTATAATTTTAATGGCATCTATATGGCTCAAAATAGCTCAACAATATCCTATTATTCTAAAGCAATCAATCTAATTTACTTGAGTCAATAAAATTAAGTACCTAAATGCGTACCCAAATTTTTATTTACATTTAAATCTCATATGCGGCATAACTTAAAAGGATTTACGGTGGGCTTCAATTTTACTGCAAATCTATAGTTTAAAATTTTAATATACAACCTACCTGAAGGTAAAAAGTATTGGTAGCAAATTTTACAAAACAAAATCAATTTTTTACGCGTAAATTCTACAAAGGAAACCACGCATTAAGTCTGCGTAACAACATAGCTCGGATTTTCGTCAATTTCCGCCGATTATAAGCCACTTTTTTTCTCCGCCCGCACGGAAAATCGCAAAAGATTGTTTCCTAATGTTAGAAAAAAGGTATCGACGACAATAGTTGCGTAATAAAAAGCGCACGCGATGGTAAATTTCGCGGAAATAATCGGAATAGTTGATAAATACAGAGTAGGTGTTGAAATTGTCGTTTTCGCGCGCCGGCGGGAGGTTCGTCGCTTAGCTTTCATCGAAGTTTCCCTAGCCGGGGCCGCCTTAAGTGGATACATGTATGTGATAAGAGGAAAATCTTACCTTTAATCGTTTGGGATCAATGGTGATTGTTGTTTTTGTCCCTTGTTTTCGATATATCTGGTGATTTTCTTCTTTTTTTCTTCGTTAAATCAAGATGGTATCACATGCATATCACTATTTTTAGAACATTTTTTTTTTTTAGTCTTCGGTGTTATATTTACAATTGTTAATTTCGATGATCTAGTTTATCACAGATGAACTTCTTTGCACATTATTCGGAAAGGATGTAAATGTAGACGTAGCTCTACTAAATGGACGTCTATAAGAAGAATCAATAGGTGATAATTCCAGTTAATGTTAGATATAAGCATAGAAGCACTTTCACTGCAACCAATAACTGTCGGTGTTAATTTTGAAATCGTACCGAAATTAGGTGATGTTTGCGATAGCACTTGTCACTTCGCCGCGATCGTCTTTTTTCCTCTGTATAGCACTGATGCGATCTTCCGATCTATTTAGCGGATTATCGAGATTAACGCGCGATTACATTCCCCGTAAATTGATAACGTTCGGTATAACTTTGATTTACATCCCGGAAACGACGTCCTCTTCGTCTTTCCGGAGGGGTTGTAGAAATATGAAGTTGAAGAATTGTCACCTCGCGATCACGTACGAAAATCGGCCAACTTGATCTCGAATATACTTTAGGTATGTGTTTCGAATGTGGCAAGGATCTAGCGAGGAATGAGCTTGAAAAGTAACTCCTCCGTCTTCAGCTAAGTCGGCTCGGCTTTTTCGGGAGGGGATATCCTCTACCTGTATGCGTTGTACACCGTCGGTCTTTGTGGTATCGAGAGAAGAGGTGATCTCCGGCGAAACTCTTATTCTTGACAGCGCGACGCCGATGTCTATACGCTGGCTACGTCCGTGTGTGCGTAAGTGTGAGTGGAGTGCGGTGTACGTGGAGGGGCCTATCAGAGAGGCGGTGGTCATCGGGGGAGGGGTAATATATTGACGCTCGAATTAGTGTCGTACCTACTATCGCGCTTTTTATATCATAAGTTGGAAGTCATTGGTGTTAGGATGCCCTGTACGGGTGCAAATCTAAGATCGGAGCGGAAAGGTGGGGATGTGATCGTGCTGTTACGGCTCGGGAAAGATGCAGTTTTTCGGAGACGATTTCGCGCATACGATATATGTACATACACGGAAGCGTAGCGCTCTTAGATTCTTACCACTTCTTAATATATAATGTAAAATATAAATAAATAAATATAAATGTAAAACTATGCGGTGTATAAGAGACATTAAGATTTTGGGATATGATTTTTTCGATTTTTTCTGGAATTTTACGTATTAATGTTAAATTTATTTATTTTGAGAACTTTCCTTGATTTTAGCGGCTTTAAGAAGGTTTTTATAAAGAAAATTACGTTACGACAAGGATTTTTCGTTGCTTTAATTATATTATTCGATCAATCTGCAACAATTACTTAATTCAATATTTCTCTTACATTTCTTATTTCTTTAAGTTTATACAAGACATGCCACTTCGCCAACATTAAAAGAAATCACTTTGTAAACGTTACAGAAACATTTTAAAAATTCTAAAATATTCACCTTCTGCTCTGTTTGTCGAAAAGAGAATTTAAGAAAGATCACAAGTACCAAAACAATATCACTGCTTTGAAAAAACACAATAAATACTTAATAAAGAAGTAAATTATAGAGCAAGATGTGTACTTGAGATGAATTAAATGAAATTTAAAAGCAATTGAACAAGAAGATTGTGCGTGAGGTTGACCGGGTGTGGAGGTTCTGTGTATTCTCTTTTCGGCAAACAGAACGAATGGTGAACATTTGAGAATCTTTAAAATGTTTGTATAATGTTTATAAAATGTTAGTGATGTGAATGGCGTAGATAAGGCGCCCGCAGGCTCTACATCCCGAAGATTTCGGGGCTATCGTACTATTGCGGATTATTAACAGAATTTACAAGGATCTTGTTTAATATTTAACTTTATCTTATCTTAAGAGGCTTTTGCGTGATCATTTTTAAATGGTGTAAACCAGTCTCGTCTTTTCAACATATTTATTTTGCACTTTGCTGTGCTTTATTCGTCAAACGCTTCTATGAACACTTTAAGAATTTCTATAGTTTAGTGGTTTAATAAGCATAAACACTTAAAGCGCTGCTTTCGTAGCATGAAAGTTTTCTATAATTAAATTGATTTTTTTTGCAAACTTTGTGATTGAAGTTTTACCGAAAGTTCTAAAAGTTTAACGGGGAGCTCAAATTTTTTTTATCGAGTTCTTTTTTATCAGGTATGTAAACCTAAACAAATAAGAAATGTAAAACAAATAGTTAATTAACTAGTTGTTGTAGATTGAATAAATGTAACTAAAAAAAAGATGTCCAAACGCAGTTTTCTTTATAAAAAAGAAAAAAGAACTGTCTTAAAGCAGGTAAAATCAGGGAAAGTTCTCCAAATAAATATACAAATGACCGGCTAAGAAAGAGAAATTATTTGTTTCAAACAAACATTAGATTATAAATCTTTTATACAACTTCTGACCTCTGACCTTCTGACCTAGGATGAATATTTAATTTTATTAAATTTCGTGCGTTGAAATGTTTGTCAAAAGCACTAGTTTATTGTAGATTTCGAACTAATAACAATTATAATTTAATCAACATTTGCTCATCAAATCTGGTAAGCTGATTTGAAGCTTGGAAAACGTGATGGGCAAGTGTGAAAATGATAAGTGATTATTTTGTTAGAAATTTGCTGCACTTAAATTTTATTTATTATTTTTAAAAATTATGTGGTGTTTGTTTATGGTTTTTGTAGTGCTGATGTTATAGTTGCTGCTTTTGAACATTTAATAAAAGAACGCTGGCGATTAAAGAAACCTTAATGTACGAAATTTTGTTTATTTGTAATTACGCTATAACTTGAAAATAAACGATTCTTTTACGTTATTTTCACACGTACATACAACACGCTCCTGGAATTTGGTCCGTTCTTCCTCACTCACCGTGTATATTTAACTTTAATTTGTTAAGTTGGTGTATTTCAAGACAAATCATAAATATGCCTAACTTGATTTACAGCAGATTTGAAAATTCTCCGCGTGAAATTAAAAATATACAAAATCAAATTCCCTGAATGACATTGAACATAACAATCCCCTAAAGTAGCACTAATTCCTGTTTCATCCATTTGAAAACAACCCTAGACGCAAGCACAGATGCTGTTTTACCGACCTTTTTCAATTCTCAACTTACAGCTTTAACAGCACAGTTCAACATAACCCAAATGCAATTTAAAAGAAACAATAAAAAGCTAAAAAATTCGCAGCGTTTCATTTCTCTCTCGACGTGTTGTCGGTGCGTCTTTATACAATTTTTTACTACGCTTGTTTGCTAACAAAATCATTTACTTTATTGTGCTTTTAAAAACGGTCCCATTATACACAATCCTAAAAAATTCCTCTTTCCCAAAGAACCGTTTTTTTTTTTTAGCAAGTCGCAGTCGTAAAGCAATAAATCCCTTAAAAAATGGGTCACCCAGTTTTAAAATTTCACTTTCCTTTCTTCTAAATAAATAAAAAAATAAACAATTTTAAATACCAAGACGTTAAAAGAACGTGTAGATCTGTTTCGGCATCCCCTGCAAGCGAACCGATAAACAAACAGGCTGGTTTTTAGTGCTGCGCTATAATAGGACTTCCTAGGTGGCCAGTTTTTTTTTAATATACCTTCTTTTAGGATATCACGGATCGTTTTAGCACTAGTTTGTATTCGGGTTTATTGGTATTGGCTATAATAAAATTTTGTTTTGGTGATGTAGAAGCGATGTCCGGTGATATAAAAAAGTTTATAGTTTAAATCCCGATTGTGTTTTATTTGTAAAAAACAAGACCATTGCTTAAGAATTTTGTCTCCCTTTAAGTTGGTATTAATTTAAGATTTATATTCTTCTTTAATCGTTCTAACACATTTATTCCGTCAAATTATCTACATAATACCTACATATAATGTGTGTATTCGAAGGTACAACACATTCAATGTTTAACGTTAATTTTCGCGTCAATAATGATGTTTTTGAAAGCCTTCGCATGCATTCAAAAGCTATTTGCCGATGCAATTAGAATTGATTCAACGCAACGAAATAATGTACACATTGTTACAATTACTCACGATTGTAGGTCGTACCAGTCTAATTCGTTCTATTATTGTTGATTATTGTTATTAGATAATGCTTTTTAGATACACCGATGCGATGAATATTATTATGCGTCCATCATCAGCCCAGAAAAGCGGTTCGTATACACAATGCTGTGTACACACTAACGGAGGTGTGAATTGTAACTAAATCATAACCTTTTTTTAAATTGCCTTGCTCCAAATTACATTTATTAAACTAATGGTGGAAGATTCATGTTATTATCGCGTCGTTTCGCTTCGTTATTGCCCGATTAATTTGTTTAATCCGTGGATGGTAGGCGATTTTCTAGAAAATTGCTTACGGATAAAGGAGACTTAGTGGCTATAATTTGTTTGAGAAATTAATTGAATGCAGCAGCATGCGAGGAAGAAATATTCTTTCGTAAAGAAGATTGTCCAATATTTTGTATGTAATGAAAAGGTTGTGTCGTAAGAGAATAACAAGAGCTGGGAAGGAGCATATGAAAGATTTTTTCCAAATTGAAAATTCTCGTATCTTTTGAGAAAATTGAGAGGCTTTTAATATTAAATAACTGGCAAAAGTGAATCGAAATTAAACCTTATAAATTGATACAATACTTTCTCCGTACATCTCCTTCGCTGTTGCGCTCTCGTATCTGTTGCGATTGGTGCGTGACGTCATTTTAGGAATAAAATGATCATAAGTGATTATAAAAAAGAGTATTAATGAAATAGTTCAGCAATCTAGGAGTGGCGCAATTTTAATTGCAGCCGGTGCATGTATAGACACCCCATCGTGACCAGAAGAGCCACGGTGAAGAGTAAAAAGAATAGAAAAAAAAACAAGCTTTTTTTTCAAAATTCAGGTTTTTTTTTTAAAGGCAAATTTGTCTGCAAAATTTGTTTTTTTTATTTTCAAAAAATGTCTTCCTTTGTAAAATTATTAAATTTTAGTTTTCTGGAAATAATTTAATTAAAGCAACAGAATTTCAAAGAACGTAGTACTGATGCTTGGATCACATCCTAAGTCAAGTTTAAAGCTTCGCTAAGCGCAAATTGATTTATCCTGTTTGTTGGCGATCCGCTAAATGGCTGCCAAATGGATGGGAGAAATCAAGAAATAGACTAAAATCAAAGTTGCTTTTATCCAAACGGCTTCAAACATGTTGATGTATTACGTAAATAGGCGACCATATTAGTGACCTGAATTTCAATTTGGAGCGTACAAAAGCAGTAAAAAGTAGATCAAATGTAGATTGTAAGCCTGCAGAAACGAGTTGCGCTTCAGAGACCAGACAGACTGGTGTGTTGAAGAAATGTCTTTCGGGTGTTGTCGCGTACTTGATGTTTGACTTGACGTTTCGCTGATCATGCTGTCAGCTTCCTCAGAAGATTTCTAAAGACTTCAGAAATCTTCTGAAGAAGCTGACGGCATGATCAGTGAAACGTCAAGTCAAACATCAAATATGCGACAACACCCGAAAAACATTTCTATTATGGATTACGGTCGTGAAAGCCTACACTCAACTCTCAGACTGGCGTGTATTCGTCTCATGAGATTGGGTTCGTGGGTTTCTCCGAGAGTCGACAGAACACGAGTTTATTCAGTCGCTGCTAATTTGGTGAAGCGCACGGAAAGTGTACTCGTTTCTGCAGGCTCATTGTTTACATCGGCACACTCCGGGAGCCAAGACACAGTCGAACCAATGGTCTGCTAACTGTGAATCGGTTCCGAAAAAGGCGTAGACGGTTCCATCAGCAGGAAAAGCTGGGGCGACCGTCTTTAGGGATAGTAATGGAGGTGCGTTAATCGACTATTTTGCAAACAGAAAAACAATAACGGGGGCATAAGCTGAGGATAAGAAATTGCGGGAAACGGCAACATTTGAAGAAGGAGGAAGTGTTATTCAATGAGAAGGGTGGGTGGTCTATCAATTCGAACCTTAAAAATTTTTGTCGTAGTAAAAATTCATGAATTGGCAAATCTACCAGATCTGGCTCCCAGCGACTTCTTTCTATTTACTAAACTCATGGTTTAACATAATATGTCTACCACTATTTGGACAGATTGAAGAAATGAAGGCAGTGCTGGGAAAAATATATATATAGACTTATAGGAAGGCTATCTTGCGAAACAAAACTGAATTTGGCAAAGAACAGACTTGATATGGATTACCCTAGCATTGATGTTTGCGTGATTTTTTTGTCATTTCTGGAAGCTTACCTTTCAAACTTTCAGACATCGATCACAGCATTAACATATTCAATAGTACCAAACGCGGAAACTAAATCAACTACACCGACACTCACCATAGCTTTATCACCTTGCTCTTAACGTATCTAAGGACTGTATAGGCGCATTCTTGGAATTAAGCGGTCGCACCTCGTATACGCATCGCACTTACAGACACACTGTAGAAAATATCGTCCGGTAAACCGCTCGGATGTGATTTTAATTCATGGAATCGTCGTCGCTACTCCAGTAAGAAAGTTCCTGCGCGGACTCCTCTATTGTATTCAAATGAAGTCACTTGTAATATGTAACTATAACAAATACAAGTGAAGTTGTAACGTGATCGATTGCCTACAGAAGTATGTAGTGTTGAGCGTGGCCGCGGTGAATTAACTGGACTGTTTTATTCTATTGTTGGGAATTGATTTAGAATGGCACTAAAAAGAAATCGTTACGTTCGAACATTATCCTGACGTTGGGTACCTTCTCCTTTATTGCATTTAGGGACGAGCTTTGTAGTAATTCATAAAGAAGAATCATAGAGTTGCATTCTACGTAAGGGAACCTTATCTTCAATCTGTACAGTAAAATATAGCAAACAATTTGTGCGAGTTGAGGCTTTTTAATTCGTAGTCCCTTAGATGAGTGTTCTTCGTAGGAAATCTCGGGCATTACTGTGCGCCACTGTAGCATAGGATTTTTTTACATCTTCCCCTGTGTTCTTAAAGGTTAATTTTTTTAGTTCTTTTTTATTTTTTATTTATTTTTCAATAGTTAAAGCTTAATTTGTTGGCGATAGCATGTCATGAAGTAGTATGACTTGAGCACCCGCCTTCCAGTATACCTGAGGAAACAGTGCGTTTACAGCATACACAGTGGGGATCTATTCTTGTATGGGGCTGCATAATATCAACAGGAGTAGTCCATAGTTCGTGGTGAGGCGGGTTCGTTGCTTGCCCACCGCGCAAGAGCATATAATACCGGCTGGATTCTGTTTTACTGGCGACAATTTTTTTTCCCGAATAGTAAAAAAAATATTTGAAACAATTTTTCGATCAAGCTGTTGCGGAAACTATGATTTAGCCCCCTTAGGGTCACCTTAGGGACAGACACAGACAAAGATCAAGTGCGACAGTAGAATATAGAACTCCTCTTTACTCCATGTTTTATTTGTGTTTTGTTTTAAAATTCTGAACCTTACAACGTGGACCATCCAAAAGACCCAGTTAGTTATGAGCCAAACGAATTATTTTGTTGTATTTTGTATTATTATTTTGTATTAAGAATACAAGAAACGAAATTCTTCAGGAATCACATTGCACGACTTAAAATACAACAAATTAAACTTTTAAAGCTACTAATTGAACCGTACTATTTTAAAATGTGTATTTTTATTGTTTCGACATACTAGTTTGTCTTATTTTTTATTGTTTTATTGGCTGATAAGCCATTCTATTCTTCTGCAAGATGTATGGCATTTGTGGAATTGAGTCGTCTTGAACTGGTCCTTATAGCTTTTTATTTTGCGTGCATTGTCGCATTTGCTCCCATTTGTCTCTTCTCCCGGATGCCCTTATTTCTTCTAACCATGTTCTTCTCGGTCGCTCTCTTGCTTTCCTTTTATTTCTTTTAGCTTCGAACACCCATCTAGCTACCCTGTCTTCTGGCATCTTTCCACCTCAATTGTGATTTTTCTATTTTTTCCATTATAAGTTTTATTTTCAAATTTTGTCTAAATTTTATTTTTCTTTAATTTCTGATTTCTCTCAAAAAGCTAATTTTAATGACAGATATTTCACTCTTGCGTCTTTCTGGTATCGTTTATTTGTATTCTGATATTTTTGGGTATTTCTTTCTCGTTCAAAAATGAATTCTTAATACTCTTAAATAATTTGTTGTTCTGTGTTCTTCACTGATTTTCGTATTTATCCTCTCTAGTGCTTTTTTTCTGTTAATCGTGTCTTTCGTCCTTCTCTATAATTTGCCCCATTATCCGCGTAATATAACTCTGATATCAATATCTTTTCCAATAACTCACTTCAATTGGTTTAATTTTCATTTTACCTCCTTTATCGCCTCTCCACTACCATCGTAAATAGTAGAAGATTTGGCCTAAGAGCCCCTAAGATTGTTTCGATTGTTCTTTGTGTACTTCTTATTAATGCTTCCCTCCGTTTCAATATTTTCCAGGTGACTCCCCTCTTAATCTTAAAACTTTGGAAGTCTCAAAATTTGGTTGAATATTGGTTGAATGTTGTTGACATTTCTTCACTGTAGCAATTAACGATTTACAAAGGAAGCGATTTATCTGAATTATATATTGGCAAACGCCCCATAACAATCCCCTAATTGTATTTTCATTATATCTTATAACCGCCATTTGTGTTTTCATATCCGATGCGTTTACAAAACATACCATATTCACTATTCACGAAGAATAATCGTAAAAATATACAGAAAATCGTACGCGCTCTTGCGAACAAAGCGCTGCGGCAAAACGAGGGCACAGCCTTGAAAAAAGATGCTCTAGTTGTTCCCTCGATTTCGAAAAGCTCGCGCGGTCCGCTTCATAATGGCAGGCCGAGCGTGAAATTCGCGATGGCGAACGTTTCGACACGTTTCCGCTTGACTCATTCATTGTTCGAGCGCTGCTCGTTGCGACCGTTTTCGCGCTTTAGGATTTGTAGTTCAAGTTTTTTAAAAGACACGCAATCCGATGGATGCGATTGGTACACTTTCCTTCCGCTCGCGATTAGTACAGTAATTAATTCTTAGCCTTCTTAAGCGCACGAATATTATTTTTTAAATCATCATCATTGTCTGTAGATTTAGTTAAGTTTAAGAAAACGCCCAAGGAAAAAATCTAGTGGTGGTATTTTCCGTGCAGATTCTCTGGCATTGTGGCAAATAGCGCAAATGTTGTTAGAAAAGGTTATCGAGGTTATCTTCCAGGAGAAGCCATAAAAAGTCAGCATCTGACAATCTCGTTTACTATTAACAGGATTTACTGTTTGCCCATTCCTATTTCCAAAAAAGTAAGATCTAAGCTTAATACCTACATAAAATGATTTAATTAAAATTATCTTTAGTATTAACTATTTCATCAAACTGTATCCTCAGTATATTTCATAAATCCTTCTGTGCGAACCTCAAATAATTTTTTATAACGAACACCAACTTTATCTTAATCTTTAAATGAATAAACAATTAAAAAAAAATATATAATTAAAGACAAAACAACCCATTCTTCCTCCACGTGAATGATCGCCGAATACCCATCGGGGAAACAATCTAATTCGCACTTTAATTATACTCGGCGACTTTCCCGACTCCAATGCTACCGACAACAATAACGCCGTATAATTGTGTTTAACTTTTAATAATACGCATTAATCTTCCATTACGGCTGGATAACACGCGCGCGAACTGCCAACATCCGATCACTTCCTATTCTATTTCGCGATTAGGCACTGTCGATTTTCATCGTCCGCGTCCATCTGTTGCCAATTAAGCCGAACTAAAGCGCCGCGCCGCGAAGCGAGTTCGTCGTCTTATTCACCGTTAAAATTCCTCGATCCTGTCTTACGGTTAGCCTGAGAAAGCTTCTTTCCTCTTTGTATTTTCCTTTAAGGTGTCTAATAAAAACTTGCCACCTTTTTGCATACGCAGCTGATTGCTTAGGAGATACGAGCAAACGTAGAATTAGTAAATTACGATTTATTTTTTAAGCATTAATAAATCTAGTTTGAGAAATTGCAATGCGTGTGTGAAATGAAATATTGGATTGTGCGCGAGGAAAGAAGTATTGCAAAATGTATGAGAAAAAGACGACCTGGATAATGCCAGGGTGTTTTACCTCTTAAAGTGGTAAAGATGTGTGGAAAGGTAAAGGAGGAGATACATTTTTATTCTCATCTCTGACACCTTAAAAAAAAATTGGAGGAATTTTTCGCCCAGTAGATGTGTGCGCAGGGGCAACTTACGAAAATCGCAGAATAGGTCTTGTATGTTTTGCGCCTAAGTTTTCACTCAAAAGCAGAGAAAATGACTTTTGTACACCGATACCAGAACGCGAGTCAGTCCTATTGAACAGGGTTGAAACCTGAATTCTGCCAGCACCCAAATTAAGATAATTCCGAACAAACAAACAAATATATTGCTTCTTTCTTTGTTCTTCTTGTTTTGTGGCATATTTTAATTAACGGATATACAAGGGTGGGATGAAAAGCTTCCGGCGTCCTCTGAAGGTATGGCTTTCAAAGCAATTTTGGAAATGTGATCTTTTCACAGTAATGCTTCAGTATTTCAAGATACTTTGTTGTACTGTTGTTATTCGAGTTGCTTTGTTGTTTTCCAAGTATGAAGAGAACCGAAGTACGAGCAGTTATAAAATGTTTTCTTGCCAAAGGTTCTACAAAGATTAAGACGCAGCTAGACGCTCTATTAATTGCTAACTTCTAGCATGGGCGCATAAGTACTCGAGATGCTGAGCATATTGAAAGATGCTTCAAATACACCACAACCGAGGAAATCATCAAGAGAATCCACAGAAACGTTATGAATGAAACTGGCGGGAAGTAGCTGAGATTGCTGACATATCAAAAGAAAGGGCGCATTATATCCTACGAGAAATACCTTGGAAGTGAGAAAATTGTCAGCAAAGTGGGTGCTGCGTTTGATAACGTTGGATCGAAAATTACAATCCATGACCGCTATTATAAGCCCGAGATCCAAAGCAATGCGCAGGTAAGGGTGAATCACTACCGAAAAAAGCAAAGAGCGTTCTATCTGCACGTAAGGTCATGACCATCGTGTTTTGGGACACGATTAACGTTGAATATTACGCTAACCTTAAAATAAAAAAAATTAAAAGCTAGTTGTGACGAGGAAGAAAGCCTTTTTCCACCAAGGCAGCGCTCATCTACCGAAAGTCAGACAAACGGTTGGATATTTTTTTTTATCGTTTCCAAACTCTGCAATTTTAACACTCATTGTAGTTCTTTAAGTGATAATTATGTAGTTCGATGTTTTCTTCGAAAATCCTGCCCTAAACGCAGCACCTAACTCAAGCTTAAATCTTAAAATTGTGAGAATTCAAATTGATTCAAAATGTGGTGTTAAATTCTCAATTAATCGAAGAATTTTGGAAGATTGTCGTTTAATTTAACCTTGTCCATCTCATCTTATCTCGCTTCGAGGTAATACCGTCAAGCCGCAAGTGTTGCTTCACCCTGCAAACTTATGCAACGCTTAAATCTGTTCAAAGCAAGCCAACTTCTACTTCTTCGAGCTCTCCGAGAATTTCACCGAAAGATCGCGGAATAATGAAGCATAAGCTACCCTAATAGCCTACATGCATCATAATAGAACCATTAGCGTTAATTAAAACACAATTGTCTGTCGTCTATTACGAAATTCAACGTATCAAGCTCCGAGCTGCATTAATATATGTACGACACAAAGGGAGACCCATTTAAATAAAGCCGAGATTAACATATTTTAAATTACTCAAACTCTTAATTCTCTACTGGTGACACGTGTAATTAATAAACACTCTATTCTATGCAAATCGGGCGCTGAATGCGGTTACAACGCAACTAACTCTTTACAACTAACTCTAAAGGAAAGGAGACGCGGAGCTCCGACGAAGTACTACATAATTTCAACCGTTCGTATAAGACGCGATAGTCTGCTAGTTGTCAATATGCTCTATTTTAGTTCACAAACTAAGAATACAACAAACCAGCACACAACAATAACAATGGCTCTCTCTGGTTATTTCCTCATCATCGTCACGGCCGCGTCGTAGGTGTTACATTCTTCTCAGAAGAGCACGGGTCATATTGTTGTGTTTTGTGTTATATTTCGCGTGCGTCTAATACAATACATGGGTAATATAATTTAGTTCAATGCCGCCATGCGCAGCACGAGCTTAACCGTTCAAATGTGGGAATTTTCGTTTTTGAATGGCGTGTGTCTCGTTATAATATAATACGACATTAAAGCGATTGTTTTTATGGGATAACAAAGGACATTGGGTTGCGAAATGTGGAGATAACTTTAGTAATACGTTATTCAACGTTAATCTTCTTTGGACATTGTGTTAGATAAAAATAAGGACGCTACTGTGTGCTTGTCGTAGTGAAGACTTTAATTTATTTTATATAATTGTATACGAGGGTGTTCCGAAAGGTTTCGAGCCTCAAGAATATTCTGGTGGCGCATGCATTGAAAGATTTAAACGTTTCAGCCATGTTGAGAGGAATGTTAAGTAACAAGAGCTAAAATAGAAACTCTTCTAATTGGATAAATTGGTGAAAGCAGGGCGTATACACAGAGAACAACAGGAGCTCACAAAGAAGAGTCCGAAAACCCGAGAATTGACCGCCACACCGAACACTCTGGGTCTTTCCGCTCACATAAGACTGAAATAATGGAACCTCGCGAGGAGATAATCCAACAAAGGACTAAATGGCACGAAGTAAATTATGATCCGAAGTGTTAAAGGCTCTATTATAGCTAAGCAAGGCTAGGATCGAGATCATGCCGTTGTTCAGATTATTTAAACATTAAAACGTGTTAATTTGATCGGGACTGTTAAAATTTTGCCAAAAACTGGTCCCAACTAACGAAGGCAATTTTGGCACTAAACCATGGTATAAGTCGTTGCTTTCTAAGGGAAGTTTCAAAAAGAGGAAAGCGGCATCCGCGTAAAGTACACTTGACTCAATAATCGTCAGATGATGATTTTGATCGATGGCTGGAGTTTTGCGAAAGAATGATGGGAATTTGTAATGTAGACGGACATTTTACAGGTAATTTGGTGTATTTTCTGAAGGAGCAATTTTTTGTTTAAATGGAGCAGTTCCTCACAACATCCGCAACAGTTTGGATGGGAATTGTAAAAAAAAAAACATTTCTTAAAGGCGGAAGGTTGAATGTATTAAAAGTATTTGCATCTATTGAATTCCTGCATTTCAATCAACATTTTTGATTTCAAAAGGACGGAGTGCCTCCTCATGATAGACGAGTTTGGAATAATTTGGATGCCATTTTTCCAAATCGATGGGTTGAACGTTGAGTGGCCTGCACGTTCTTCATCTTAGTCTTTTTAAAATTAAATTTTTTCATTTGGGATCATCCCAAATCACGTGTTTGCGTTAGACGATCAACTACTTTACAGGAGTTTAGACAATGGTCGTTGAATGTTAATTAATCCTTAGGAAAGTCTTGGAAAAGGTAACTCACGAGTTTGTTAACAGGCTTGCATATTGTCCCGGGGTAAACGGCGACCAGTTTGAACATTTTAAGTGATTTCGTTTAAATCGCATTATTCTCATTTTGTGAAACGTGAAGGGTAGTTTCTTCCCTTTTTTTTACATATAGATATATACAGGGTGTCACATTTAAATAAGAAATTACTTCAGATCAAAACGGAAGTATAGTAACAGCAAAAAATTCGAAATCACATGCATTATGCATCATTATATTTGCTTGGTTCCATACTTTATCCCAACCCTGTGTATATTTCTAGCGCATTTGCGCACATATACATATATCTACACTATACAGGGTTTTCCATGCATCACGTTCATTAAAAGTTTTCGCAGTTACCATCTCTGCCTAGTTATGAAAATTTGTAGCAGACAATAAGCTCATTCACTCTACTATAATAAATTATTTCTAGACGTGCGCTACTTCCGATTATACCGGAAGTCGTAATCAACGTTGATATTTTTAATTGAATAACATAGTTTTTATTGCTTTTTTAGACTTCATAGATACGAAGTTATCATTATTTTGATTTTTTTGTTTTTTTTTTCTTTCACAATGTTCTTTTTAAAAGTACTCATCGGAAATTTACCGGAGACAATGGAAACTTAATACTTTCCAGTAGCAAGGCAAAAATTTAATTTCACATATAGGGCGTTCAGAATTTAAGATCCAATTTGTGAATATTCAACTCGAAGAAATCGATTTTTTCTTAATTTAACGCACTGTATATGAGTACATTGTCGTGAGCAATCGCCATCGATGTATATTAGGTGTCCCTACATCTATTTGATATTACAAAATTTTAAATATAAAAGTATACGTAGCAATGAATCATTAACATCTTTATTGACTGACGATAACTCGAATAGTTTTAATTCTGGTCAGAAATAAAAATCGTGGCTTTTCAAAGAAAATTTATGGACGTAAGCGCGTGGTGTAAACTCGAAATTTACCTAAAAATAGCAATAATAATATAGAATTTGTATTAATTTATGAGCTTGATAAAGATCAGGTTTTAGTACGGGCATAAAATGCGATGTTGGTTATTGTACAATGTTACCGTATAATCTTGTTTATTCAATTTTCAAACTAATATATGCAATACCAGAAATAAAAAAAGCGAAATTTCATCTCCGCGAGTAACGAAAAAAAAAACAGTTGAAGAGTGAATTATTAATAACCGTGTATCGTTTATCATCTCATCTGTTAATGCAAATTAGTAAATTAATAGAATAAAAACGAATTTGACCGATCCAACTTATCCGGCATGGCTTCGTTTACCATCATTACGGTATCCGTCAAAAATTAAATAATTACAACAATCGCAATCATCGAATAAATTACTTGTTCGTTCGTTTTTGTACTCGTCTTCACTACGCTATTGCTATTCTTTTTAATCTCTCCTATTTCGCGGGATTTTGTGATTAAATATCAAGGTTGTCCGCGCTCATGCATCTCGACGACTTATTAGCTTTTCGCGAAAACAAAAAAAAAGGCCACGTTCGACGTTTATTTTCGTTAATGATCGATAACTGAACCGATAACGAAGTTTTTCTAATTTGATTTCGATTCCATTAAGGTCAAACGATGAGATTTTTGCATCGAACCATCGATTTCTGATGCGAGATTGATTATTGTGCATCATTAATGGTACCATTGCATTACCTGCGATGACGCGAAAACACACACAAAAAAAAATAGACAGTTAACATCGATGTAGAGAGGCAGCGCCAAAAAAAAAAAAAAAACCGTCGAAATCTTAGAATCGTATATCATGTTTCCATAATTAAGTTGGTCCCGTATTTGTAATTCACGCCACGCTGCTGATGTTATTAAAAAAGCATTAAATTTACGATCGGTTTGCACGAAAACAGGCGATATTTCATCTTCTAAACGCGTCTGACGTTTTAGACAAAAGACGTACACGTATATAAAATGGAATGGAATCAATTTAAAGTTATTAATTTCATATGAAAGCCGTTAAGGACTCGTAACCTTTTATGCTTTTACTTGTAAATTTATCACTTGATTTATTTTATTTCGTAAATTCAGTATTAGACTGCGAAGCTATTCCTTCCAGTATTGGAGGGTGTTGACGTACTCTTTGGCGTGCGTTAAAAATAATAAAACTGGCATATTTGAAGGTTCATCCAAATTCGTTCCTTTTTTCAGCGTTTGCCCTTTGATTGGAGTATTTGGGATTTAAAAAAACGGCTTTGTGGAGATATGATTTTTTATTAAAAAAATTATATTTACTTTACAAGGAGCCGTCCCGAGCCGATACTTACCCATCGGATTGAAACTTGGCAGATTTCTACCATCTATCAAGCATTGTAAAATCTCTTGTTTAGGGAGTGGAAGCTAACTCTGAAATGTCGACGATTTTATAATTTTTGCAATTTCCACCGATACTGCGAATAATAATAATAAATTATAAAGACCGAAAACGCTTATTGAGCGGAAAAATCGACAAGAACGTGTCGTGGTCTCTGAAAATCATCTGTTATGGCACTTGCAAAAACAAGTAAAAGGTGTTGTGGCTAATTCGAAATGACCACAAAGCGAAATTCGTATAAAATATTTGACCATTACGCTTTGTGGCTATTGAGAAATGCTACAATGTGCAACAAGCAGCCTAACTACAAGAATTAGTATCAGCTTCATTCACTTCAAAATTGGACAGTGAAACGATTTTTTGTGTCTGATTTTCTTGGCCAAATTTGGCACATTCTCCCGCAATACTGATTCTTTTTTATATAGAGCGTGCAAATAATATTTATGCCCAAACCTCTTCTTATAACTTTCTTTGCAGATAACATGAACATATTCATGACATTCTGAGCACTTCTGAGCGTATGAGTTTCCATTTTCATAAATTGCCCTATTTTTTTTGTTATTTCAGTTTTTAGGGTTTTTCATGGCATTTTTCAATAATCACAACGCGCAATGGTCAAATATTGTACAAAAAGTGACACGAATTTTGCTTTGTGGTCATTTCGAGTTAGCCACAACGCGTTGTGATTATTTTTGCAAGTCACATGATGATCTTAAAAGGCCACAACGCGTGCTAGTCCCAATGAACGTTTTCGACCGTTGCGTTGGTTTTTCTGGATCCTTGTCCTGTTTCCTCCAGTTCTATCGGGTTGATGATCTTCCTGGGGTCCTCGGTCCTCGTTGTTTGGTTCTCGGAGTCTTCTTCCTGGACTCCCTCCTCGGTTACGGCCGTTGCGTTGGTTTTTCTGGATCCTTGTCCTGTTTCTTCCAGTTCCATCGGGTAGATGATCTTCTTGGGGTCCTCGGTCCTCGTTGTTTGGTTCTCGAAGTCTTCTTCCTGGACTCCCTCCTCGGTTACGGCCGTTGCGTTGGTTTTTCTGGATCCTTGTCCTGCTTCCTCCAGTTCCATCGAGTTGATGATCTTCCTGGGGGACGTTTTCGGCGTTTGAGCATAACATATGTATAGCTAAATGCGTTTATAAATCAATCAAACTACCGCGCATGACATTTTCCTTCCACTCCTTCCCCTGCTGCAACTATCCTCCTACTCCTACTCCCTTGCGAAGTGGGCGTAAAGGGTAAGGCACAGATGATCCCTGGGAAATACTATTTACTTGTGTATATATATATATATATATATATATATTTGCGGCTCCCTCACTCTTAACTATGTTAAGCAAGTTTAACTCCCTTCATCGTAAAGTAAAGAAGTACGTTTAATCTATTTATATAAGACGCTCCTAGAGTGAAATAATTATTTTGCGGGATAGTTAGGAGTAAGGGAGCTGCAAGTATGTGTATACGCGTAAATTGTGTTTCTCAGGGACCATTTTCCTATATTTTTCCCTTCTCCGTTCATCTCTCACTTCGCAATATCCCTTTACGTCCTATTATCAATAGCTCTACCTACAAAATATCGAAGTACTCTTCTAACCTTCTGAAATCTTACGCTGGAGGCAGTAACTCTTTCATATAAAATTTCCAACATTTCATCAAACGACTGAAAGTGTTGTGCTCAGCGTTGATGCCGAATCTTTGATTGATAAAATTCCCATACTGGATACAGTATCCATTATTCGAGAGTTCTTCATCTGGCTGTCTTCGTTGAAGCTTGTTTCTTCTACCAATTTCTAGTTTCATGGTAAATACTATAAGGGCGGCTATGGGAGCAGGCTCTATTTTTCTTGCAACCTTAACCCAAAGTCTTGGTACAGATATGTTGACGCTACCTTTGTTATTCGCTCTCATGAACACGAATCGTTAAACAATTTCCTATCGTTTCTGAATTCTCAACATGATTCCATACGCTTCACTATGGAAGCCGAATCAGACGGTTGCCTTCCTTTCCTAGATGTTCTCGTACACCGGCGTCCTGGCAAACAAAAATGCGGTGTTATCAATTCTCTTATTTTAAGGGCTACCAACATATCTGAATCCAATTCGTTTTCTCAAGAATTGAGTCGTATCGGCCAGATTCGCAATGCCCTCTTCAGGGACAACATGTTTTTATAATATTTTCTATGAATAATTCAAGTTTAAAGATATTTATTGGTATTCTATGAAAATTTTAGAATTTAGTAAATTATATTCTTGTTGGAAATATGTAAGTTAAATATTTTTTATTTATTTTCAATATATTATATTCCTGTCCCCTATTTTAATAAAGAAATATATTAGACTGCAATATATTTAAATTTAATTCAGAAATACACGTGTTTCCGTGTACATAAATTCATTGAAATTATTATTTAATTGAATTTGTTTTAAAGGTAGCAAAACACTATAAACAAAGTCTATTGATCAATGAAGAAAGAAGTATAATAATAATAGTTTTTTATTGCCCAATGGCAGGACAACATTATCCAAAAAATACGTACAATAATAAAAATAAGAATAATAATTAAAGACAAAATAGAAAACAAAAAAAAAAGAAAACTCAAAACTCATTAATTTAAAACAAAAACACATTATTATAGAATATATCGGTTATGCGGCACATAGAAGCAATGGGAGAAGAAGATGTTAGATTTGTTCGTAGTATGGGAAGGGAGAAAGTAGGAGGAGAACGTGAAAATCTGTGAGGAACTAGAAAATTCAAGGAAGAAAGCAAGTCAGGACAATCAAGGACGCCAAGCAACCAACATCCAGGTAAAACGTGCACTATGTCGCGCCCGGCGAAACCCCGAAGTGTACATCCCATGTCGATCGGGAAGAGCACCATAATCGAAGTATAGCACTAAAGATAAAATGTCCTTTTTATTTTATAACATTCAATCATTTTGTGTATGCTCCAGCTCTTAGCGAGCACCTCCATACTTCTTCGAATTCTATCAAAATCGAATTTTATTAATCAATTTACCTCGAATCAACCTCACCATCCTTGCAGAACCTGCTACTTTCATCCAATTTTACCCATCCTCGTGTACATCAGAATACCCCAGGGCTCCGTTGAATACATGAATTAAAAACAGCGATATTTTATCCAAGTTCAAAGAAATTTTTGCTAAAAGCGTTGAAATGCTGCGGGATGCCATTCTCTAACAGCGATCTAATCCTAAAAAAAATCTTACCAAGGAATCAATAACCATCAGGAGTTTTTCAAGTATTGTCATTGGATTCTCACAGGTCTCTTGGCTCCAGACCATTTTTTCTTTGATTTACAGTCAAACATTATTTACCTACAGAAAATTTGGAATTTCTACCTTTATTCCCCAAGCAATTAAGCTTCTACGTTTTACTATTTCAAGCTCTGTTGGGGGTTTCTATTTTTCCACGCTGAGAGAAAGGAATTGCTTCAGCCAACGAACCACGAAGTGTTGCGCATTTAGTGTTCGTTCAACACTTTAGCGAGTATATCCAACGTACTTTGCAACTTAGCAGAACCTACTTGCTTTGATTCAATTACGTTCGCTAAATTAAACCAATATTTGTGTTTGTTGTGCTTTATTTGCACAATCGACGTTTGTATCTGTTTTGCGCTCCGTTTTCAAGAATACTTATTTCCTCGGTCACACGTGATCATTCTAAAGTAGGTTGATTGAACATTCATTTTAAAGTTGATTCAATTCAAAAGGTTCAATCAATCGCATGCAGTTGTTTTTAAACGATATGGAGTGTTGAGTACATTTAATAAAATTGCTAGAACAACTGCTGCAACTGAGCATTAATCTCTTGAATAGACTGAGACAATTAAAAGACTTTTAAATCTCCTGATTTCAAGATTAATATAATGCCTACTTTGTCTTTTTTGTAATTTAATTGTTAGAAAAGATGTTATTTCGGAAATTAATTGATTTTTTCCAACAACGGACCTACGGACGTGTTCCACATTAAAATTGCATATTCATTTTCAAATTATTATTGTTGATACGGTACGGAAGCCACCTTAATTCAAATTAAATCTATTTAGACGAACCATAAACACCTCTAATCACAAATCTTAACTACGAACTTATAAAAAAAATCTATTCATTCAATCAATACAAATTGAACTAAATCTTTTCGATGAATACCGTTAGCGTCGACTATATTGGTGTCTATTTCCCGTTGTGGTTAGAGGTTATACGTATGATCCGACTCATCTGTTCGCTATTACCGTCCTATTGTTTGTTATTGTTATGTAGTACGATGCTGTGAGAAAATTAGCGACTTCAATCAATGCTATAGTTGTTATCCGACGATGTGTGCGTCGTACGCAAGTACAACATGAGTAAACGTTCGAAGCCGACTTACGTATGTAGGTGTTGATTGAGAAACGAGAAAGAAATCAATTTCTATTCCCACAATTAATTTCACTTAAATCGCGTACCTGCACTGGCGAACAAACACCCGTACACTGTTTGTTTGGAGGATGCTCAAGGTGAAAGACCCGGACTAGTTCGGGTTAATTTAAAAATTATTACAGACGGTAATTACATGCAGAAGATGTAAGTGTACAATCTCCCATGTTGAATTACTTTTTTATTTATTGAATTGATGCTCTCATTCCGCGTTAAAGAAGTGCATGATTTCGTGAAGTATGAAGCGGGAATCCTATCTCTTGAGTTTCTCTGATATCCGTCGGGTATTGAAGAGGTCTTGTGAAAGAATTATATTGTTTGTGATGAGAATTTAGTTTGTCAAGGAATGGTTACTTTCGTTTCTCCACGTCCGTATGGTGACAGCCCAGCGGGCTTTATAAGCTTACGCAACTTGTTATAACACGTGTGACGATATTACATTCGTTTCCTTTTAATTTTAATCTAATCTTACGCTATGATCTTCTGCGTGTCTAAATTCGTCTTCATTTATGGTTATTTTTGATTTTGGCCTGTGTAAACGATGGTATTTTCTGCATCTTGATAGAGCATGTTTTACAAAGAATAAACCGGTTTACTAGAAAATAAGTTTGAGTCCGAACGAATTAAAATTTCATCTATGCAGATGGCGTCACCGCGTGAGCATTATGACGTTCTCAATTGATATTCGTTAACTTAATCTTATCCAGTTAATCTGAAGCAATATTCTTCCCGGGGTTTAATTTAATTTAATTGCTTTATTGTATCAAATTATACCACTTAGGGTGGTATCGTTTCAATGATATCGGGCATAAATTCTTGCTTTATCTGTTATTATCCGCTTTAATTCCTATTTTCGTAA
The DNA here is from genome assembly GCA_902654985.2 of Oryctes borbonicus. NCBI lineage: Eukaryota > Metazoa > Arthropoda > Insecta > Coleoptera > Scarabaeidae > Oryctes > Oryctes borbonicus. The sequence continues at coordinate 5,209,180 of LR736870.1, forward strand.
CATCAATCCATTTCTCATCGTCAGACATACGATAATGCTTTACTCTTCTACCTGTTTACATTATCTTCGGAACAATAAAGTTTTACAATCCGGTACCCTCGGTGCAATAATAATAAAACGCTATTTCTGTACTGCTAACCGCACAATGGCCCGATCGTTATGGTTATGAGATGAGACGAGGCGTTTGCCTCGTATTTTAATGTGTAATATGGAAAAACTGGACGGATTCCTAAATATTTGATACAAGCGAGTAGGTGGACGTTGGTCTATGAAGGAGTTGATGTCTGTTTGCCACTCGTCATATTAAATTGCCTTTGTTTCATGCTGCAGAGAAGAATAGTTCTGTAATGTACTTTTCCTGGTTTTATTGCTCTAAAAGGATAATTCCTTCCGTGGCCAAAAAAAAAAGAATTTTTTTTTCCCACGGAAATGGTTGAAAATTTCAGCTGTCTCGGATTAATTAATTAAAATTATGTGGTGCGAGATGTGCTGATATTTTCGAGTTGTTTGACTAATAAGTCAGCGTCCTCCATATTGTTATGAGCGGTTTCCACATGCATCTACTATCATTGGCGCAAATTCTAAGATATTAGGAAGTCTAACGCCCGCGTTATATCTCCTCCGATTCACGGATCCGGCCATTTTATACGCAATAACGTCGATAATCCGCTGATACACGTTTTATAAGGGGCCTGTTACTAACGCGATAATGTGCACGCGTGCGTCCGTAAGGGGCCGTTTAGCGGAAATTATGGCGTTTTCGGGTTACATAGGAATATACCCGTGCACCACCGGCAAGCGGATCGTTTAGATGAAATACAATATTGGAAAATTATCCGAACGGCGCGGATACGCGGCATTATGCGCAGTAACCGTTAAAACGTCTCATTTATGACCTGAATTAATCGGTTACGTTGAAAAATCGCGTCGCATTTGCGCATTTCGTGTACGATCCGCGAATTATTGTCCGCCGTAAAGGCGTTTTAAGCGACGGCGTGCACTACGCAACGATTTCGTTTAAAAAGGACGTATTAAGAGATGAAATATTCGCATGTGAATCGCGGGAGATGCACGTGTGAATGTATGGTGAGTCACGTCGCTACATACGCTCAATAATAAACGTAAAATATCTTGAAACGATATAAGCTGGAGTGCGAATGCTTGGATATAGCGTTCTATTGTGTAGTATCCATTTTATTTAGTAGAGTAGCGTTGTGCTTTAAGCGTATTTGCCATGCAAATCTCTGAAATGCATTCATATAATGCGATTCGTTGCGTATGAGGTATGATTTATTTTATTTTGTTCACTTATACGAGAATTCGATGCATTTATCGACGGTACAAGGAACTAATTGATATTATTTTATCTTTTAATCAGGCTCTCATCCTTAGAGAAATACTGTTAAATGATCTATTAAACCTGTATAATTGCAATGCATCATTAAAAGTTTCAATTTGTAACGGGATGTCTATTTCAAAACATTATTTTAATTAATATTTACTTATTTTAATTAATAGATTTTGTTTCAGTTACTTATTCTTCTGAATATATTTACTTTAGATGCATATGACCTTTTAATTCGCTCCTGAGTGGCTTTTTTTCTTAATATTTCATATAAAAAAAAAGTTAGGTATGTGTGTGACAGAGAAAACTATTTTTTTTTTCTATATGACAATCTGTGTCAGTGGTGATTGGCTCAAGATGACTCTAATTCAGGGATAAGATTATGTGAACCCTCCAACGTTACAAACTTATTACAAAAAAAATCCTCTTCCAGCGGCCAAGGCGATAGGACGTGTGACCAGCGTCTAGGCATCGGCGGTTGGCTATATGAAATCCCGTCTATCTCCCGAGGAGCCTTATTATTAGCGTTCCGCCCCATAAAATAAACGCGTTAACCGTAGCTTAAATAGTGGTTGAAAAGACTTAAAAAGTGCATAAAATGGAGCTGGCCACTAACATCGGGAGAATCGCGAGACAGTTCATTTCCCGTCAACGGACCCCACTCATAATCACGCTAAGTTGTATAAGTTTCGTTTATTTTGACATACTCAATATTATGTAGTATGGCAAACAGCACAACAGTATCGGTAACCTCCGCGCCACACAAGCTTAATTAATCGCCGTTTCGATACGAATGATCCCCATTCTCAACCGGTGACCGAATTTCATTTAGGACGAGCAATGTTAGTTAGTTTAAGTAAATTCTTCAAACTTATGCAACAAAATCTTAAGACTCTATTTTTAAAGTTTAAAGTAGATAATAGTAGTACAGAGATGCATCACAAATTGTTATTCTTGAAAAGCACGGCTAAGAGGTCTTAAAAAATTAATTTGAAAACTTTAAAGTTAAGTACGGTAGCTACACGTATAACAAGAAAATTTGTTACCATGCCAACAGACAAAGGGAAAGCAATGAGTCAGTTTGGTAAGAGCAATACGTCTCAGAAAAACGCTTTATCTTCGCCAGATGTACACTTCGTCAATTATTTCTTAAATGTGGCCACTAAATTATTACAGAAGTCTCGTAAAAATTCTCTTAAGGATGAGTTAGACAAATATCTAAAAAAATCGGACCACTCTTTTTTTATGGCATTGATTGCCTAAATTTTTCAAATTCCTCAGAAACACCAGCTGAAAACAATATTACAGCTCATTTACGTAAGCAATGTACTAATTACTAAATTATTAGTGCATGCAATCTTGAAAAACTTAAGAATTCCGCAATTATATCTCTGTTTAAAGAAGGTAAGATCAATTGCATGAGCAACTACAGGCCCTCTAATCTCTTACTAATATTTGCTAACATTTATGAGCGCTTCACTAATTACTAGTTAACAAGTAAACTTCTCCACTTTCCGTGCGCTTTAAGAAATTTGCAGTGATTAGACAGACTCGTGGTTTGTCGACTCTCGAGGAAACCAGGCAACACGAACTCATTTTCATGAGGCGAATAAATACGAGTTTGTCTAGTATCTGCTAATTTCGGAAAGTGGCGAACTTTACTATTAAGCTATGTATCTAAGAAGTAAGAAAATTCTATCTGATAAACATTCGTCAAAGACCCGTTTATAGCTCTCTTAATGTTTCTGTGTAAGGCTATGCGGTACTGGACAATAGACGCTTTATTCGTCGACCTGTCGAAGGCCTTTTATTGCTTGAGTCACAGTTATTCGCTACACAGAGTAAATTGTATTAAAATTCTTGGGGTTGCTCAAAAATGGTTGAAACCATATCTAACAAATTGCAAGTGCTCGATAAGAGGCTACAATATTTGCAGTAGATGTTGACATCAACGCAAGGATCCGCATTAAGTTCGATTCTAATTCATATTTTCACAAACAATTTATTTCATCTTCTCTACGCGATAAGAACACATCAATTTCCAAATTTGCTGATGATACTGATGTTATAGCTGGCGACACCTCAGTCTGTGATCCCAAATTGGATGTTTGACAACAGATTAATCGCCATTTCGCATTAACAGATCCAGCATTTAGACTTGGGATCTACCTTAATACTGCAATCTCGGTAGGTGGAACGCGTGTGTCGACTTTTCATGTAAGAAGGTAGTAGGTGCATGTTACGCACTCAGATTTGTTGTGTCGGCTGTTAGAGTATTGCTAAAAAAGCGTGCTTTGCGATTAATTTTCAACCTAAAGGCTAAAGATTTGGTAAAACCTGTTTATCAAAGGCACAAACTCTTAAACTTTTATGATTTGCAAGGTTAGAGGTTCTTTGCTTTGTTTTAAAAAATCGAGGTTTCTTCGGACAAAGTCTTGTCCCTCACAACGCTGATACGAGACAAGAATTTTTTCCTACTGCTTCCGAAACATAGAACGTCTCTATTTCAAAGAACCTTTACGATTATAAATTGCCGTTGCAAATAAAATTAATCAAGGGCTTGATTAATTTTCAGAAAGACGTCAAAGAGTTTAATAGAGCCAGTGGATCAACTTGTTTTTACTTATTCTTAACCATGACCTCACTCAGAGTTTATGATGATGATTTATGAATAAATAGCAAGGATTAAGCGCTGCGACAGAGAGGTTTAAGACAATTATAACATTTTAAACATTTATAAGGCGTATTTATAACATTCATTTTCCAAGAAAAAATATAAATAAAAGGGAACCCATTACACTACTTTCTAATTAAACAATTAAGCAGTAAGTATGAGATGCTTACGTAAGCATTGCATCTAACTATTAATATTTCGCAATAGCCTTTCCAGCAACACTCTTCGAAAACCGTTTCATTTTTTGTACTTCGTGCAATGTTTAAACAACACTTCTTCTTCGTTTTCTCCTCCTTCGTCTTCTTCTCGTCGCTGCAGTACATCGTCGTAAAATGGTCGCAACATCCAGCAATATTATAGATAAAACATCGTGCCAGCGTTGTGTAAATTAGTCGTCATAAAATATTTAAATAAGTATAACGGACGATGGTAAAACGTCTTCGCCTGTGCGGAGTGTCAAGGAGGCCACTTGCGTCGCGTACTGTTGCTGCTGGTGCTGCCCCTGCGGACTCACTCGAGAGACACGAAAGCGCTGTTGGCGGTTGGAGATGAATTTTAGTGAGTGTTCAGTGTACTTGTTCGGTCAAAAAGGAAACCGGCTAATTTTTTCGGGCGAAGTAGTGAAGATGTAATGCGATAAATTACGTTTACTTTCCCGCGTGGGCGATTATTGTGTAATAGGTTCTTGGCGTATTCTTCTTGATAAGCTGTTTTTATATTTAATGAGTGCATAGAAGGATTATTTTTCTTGGGCTACAGTAAAGCTTTCGATATGCCTAACCACTTCCTATTATTATCGATTCTGTACCAAGTTGGCTTCAGTTGTGGGACTTGGATGGATCCCTGAAACCAATGCAAAATCGAAACAGTGGACTGCGAACGCTGAATCCAGCGGCCATAAATTGAGCGCAAGATCTTTTATACACGTAAAAGTCCACGTAAATTGAGGCGCGGTGATATATGTCGGCTTTGATATATGCAATTATACAAATTATCCGAAATGTGTATTTTTGGTCTTGTTCTAATGTCTTGGATCTCTTGCTTACAGCATTTTGGTGGCTACTCTTCGATCACGAGCTTAATAAGCTTTATGGAGCATATTGAGCATATTGTGCCTGTTGTTGATAAGCGTAGTCAGGTGCATGTGATCTATACAGATTCTGCGAAAGCTTTTGATCGTCTGAACCATTATACATTGCTGCAAAAGTTGGATATTCTTCCATTGCGTTCTGGACAGTTGAATTTTTTATGGCCATGCTTATCGAGCAGATGCTTCTTTGTATCGTACAATTGAGTTTGCATCTAATACTTTTGGGGTCTCGCAAGGGTCGAATTTGGGACTATTGTTTTTCTTGGGATATATCAGTGACATTGTGAGTTGCGTGAATTGTGGAGTATTATTGCTCGCGGACTATCTTAAGTTATTCCCAAATAGACCTTCGATTGCAACATTGGTTTTCATTCTACGAGCGTGCAGTAAATTCAAAGATTTTTTTAACTTTGCTTGGAATCCACTGTATGGGGTACATAGATTAACTATTGAGGACATTCAGTGCTGTGTTTGTTATGTCTTTTCTTTGTCCTTACTTTGGTTTACGCACTTAGACAATAAACTTCTTGGTCCTATTATTCTTATTGTTACTATTATATCAATAGCACCCTCCATGAAATGGATTTTTAACAATGTAAAAGTGTTTAATATTGAAAATAATTATAAGTCTCGCTTATTTTTGGAAATGGCTTATGTAAATCAGAATTCTAACAGCATCCCACGTAGATGGCTCAAGCCTCAACCTTTTCATGCTTATTTCATTTAGCAAAAATCAAAAACTTAAACGACAGATAAAAATTGATCTTGATCGCGAGCTTGAGAGGCTTAAAGTTGCTTAAAAATAAAAAATTAATGGTCAAATTTTCAACTATCTACAACTCATGTTTTAATATTTTAAATAATTCAATTTGACTTGTTCAAATTCATTGGGATAAACCTTTATATCTTTTATATTTCGCGAACATGAGTCTTTAATTAGTGCCATCGCTTAAATATTTTTCTTACGGATACTTGCATCAATTTCTATATTCAAAGGGGTCAAAGCGCTCCTACGAAACGCCCCCTAAACCGTTATATTCACATGTTTGCCTATCTACTTTAAAATAATTGTGTAGCGTTGTCTTCGCGGGTTTCTTGCCGCGTATTGTTCGTTGAGTCCTGAGAAGGACCGTGCTGACGTTTCGACGAACTCACAATCGCCATCTTCTTGTCGATGTTCCTCTAGCGCTAGCCGTCGAAGAAGTAAAATAATTGTTAAATTTAATTATTACTATTTCTTTTAATTTGTATATGTAAATTTTGAAGCCTGATGAAGCTTTAAAATAAAAACGAAGTATTGGTCAATAGTTGAGTGTAGGCTTTCACGACCGTAATCCATAGTAGAAATGTCTTTCGGGTGTTATCGTGTACTTGATGTTTGGCTTGACGTTTCGCTGAACATTCTGTCAGCTTCTTCAGAAGATTTCTAAAGACTGTCTTTAGAAATCTTCTGAAGAAGCTGACAGCATGGTCAGCGAAACGTCAAGTAAAATTTTAACTACGCGACATCACCCGAAAGACATTTCTACTAAGTATTGGTCAAATTTAAAAGAGTTTCAACACTTTTTTGAAACTTTGCCCGTTATCTCGACAGCATTAACCACGTTTTACTTGCTACCGACCGCCAATACACTTTGGTGTTTTAAGCTCGTAAGACCCCATTGCGGTAATCATTCCCTCAATCCAATTCTCCCCATTTTGATGTTATTCGTCTTCTTTCTTGTTACTTACCATCTTGTATTATTTTCCGTTCTCTTCCGTTTAATAAAATTCCGTTTCTTCGCAAATCCAACCTTTTAAGTACTAAGTACTACATATAATAATTTAACGATGACAACTTCTTAGAAACACGCCATCACGCGAATACACCTGTAATTATCAAAATACTTTGTAAACATACAATGCACCAAACACAACTATTAAATGTGATAAAGCAATAAAGTACGGCGAATATCCCTATCGCGCATGCAAGAGGAGACTCTCTCTAAGAATCCGACGCGACGTTACCGCCCAAACGAACGCTTTCTTAGCGCTTTCCACCTCCGGCGCATAAATCGCTGTTACATAAATTAAAACCCATTTTGAATGACGGAAGGTAATTTGTGACGCGAATCGGCTTTGTATATGTACCTATAAGTACGTGTCCGCGTACTACGGCGGTAAAAATTTATTACGTTTTCTATGCGCGAACAGGACTAGGACTAGGCTGCGACGTGCCGTACGAGACAAAAATCGCGCGCAAGATTTAAACGGCCGTAAAACGAATTTTACGCTTTTGATTATTATCAGAACCGTGTGTAATTATGGCTCGTCCGATGCGGAAAAATATTGTTAAGTAACGACGGTTAACCGCAAAAAAATTAAGGTTAAACACTTGGGCGTGTTAGCGGTATTGAGGTGTGCTATGCGACGATCGAACGCCGCGCCGGTATGAAAGTGTATTCGTTTATTCTACGACGATACGAATTAGGTGTTCATTTGTTAATTGGATACGGTGAAATCTACGAGGAAGATTGATCCTCCTTTAATTTGATATTTCAACGGATGAAACTTGATAAAATTGTAGATCCCATAAGAAGAGGAGGACGAAAGAAACGAAGAAACTATTTTCTGTTTGGGTTATCATTTTCTTTAAGGATCGACCTCAAACGCGGTTTTCGCTTCTACCGTTCAGTACAAATAAATAGTTTCTTGTTAAATCCCGTTTTGTTTCTTAACATATTTTCCTCGTAGGTCTCCTAATTCTACGAAAATGTTTATCTTTTGAACCTAGGAAGCAGAAAAAGTTTGTTGGGGAGTGGTAATAGTAATGGTAATAATTGCAGTATCCAATGCACGCATAAAAAAGATAGAAAGAGAGAAAAAAGAAAACAAACAAGGCTGAGGTACAAGCGAAGAGGACACAAAGCGAAGTTGAGAAATTCTGCTGTGCACATTGATTACAAAATTCAAATCTAAGTAATTAAAAAAATGTTTAAAATTATCACAAATGAAACGGTGCCGATTGCAAACGAAATGGCCCCTGATTACTTCTAAAATATTTTTAAGTTAGAATTTTAAATAATTTAGCTTCTAAGCTTCTCAGGTTATATGGTTCTCGAGTCATCAGTAATCATGCATCAAATAAAAAAAGAATTGATTCAAAAAACAATGTTCCATTACAAAAGAAGGATGATGTTACAATTAACAACAAAAAATATTAAATACATAAAATAAGATTTAATACCGAGAAGGATAAGACATATGATAACGGGTGCGGTCTGTTGGCGGGAAAGCGACGGCGTTTGGCTGGTGGGAAATGGCCAGCGTATTCTCGCCCTCCTGATGGTACTGATGGACCTACCTCGCGGCTGTTCTGGAGCTGGTGACCAGCCTTATTTTATGCACTTAAATAACCTACTCAAACCACCAATTTAGTTGTGCCTGGTCTTGTTTCGTGGAGCACCAGTGTACCTTTATACTATAGAACTCTGATGGCTCTTCTCCCCAACTATATTTATATCCCTTTACGAGATAAACGGGATTTCTTACACTTTACTCGACTTCATGGGCAGTTAGGGTTAAATACGATGAATCGCCTATACTTGGACGCTGACCACACGTCTTTTCGCCTTGGTCGCTGGGAGAAGACTTTCTTTATTATTTTATAAGGCGGGGTATCTTATTCCTAAATCAATGCACCCATTACAACATGCAGAAAATATCGTAAGGAAAAAAATCAACACATTTCTTGCTTAATTTTTACCAAAAAAATATTATTTTATTAGGAATATTACGATTTTGCTTGTTGTAAGAACAGATAAATATTGATTAGCGTAACATAAAAACGTGGACCTAATACCGTTTAACTCTGCGGCACAGACATAAATAGACACACTGTAAAATGCTGCCAGAGCAGGATCGTATCCAGCTGCAAGCATTAGGAAGCCCATTATCCCAAAAAATTGTTCTTAATTAATTTTTGAAGAAGCCTGAAAGGAAGTAATAGAAAATTGAGTGGTAATTTATTAGTTAAAGCATATATCTGGAAAGAGCACAGAGAGCTTTTATGAGGAGGCGGAGATATTTGGCCTCTGAAACTAGTCATAAGACAGAGGAAGGTTTGTACGAAAATTTGTTTTTAAGCAAAGATGCAGTTAGAGGCAAGTATTTGAGTAATTTTGCATCCAGATTTGATTTTTCTTGCACGAAACCAAACTACGTAGATGAAATAATGTTGTTTTGCAGCATATAATTTATGAGATGAGAATTAATCAAATTTTCTCTAATTTTGGCTGGTATTGTAACTGATGATAGTCTTTGGTTTTTAGTATGCGACATCATCCATCCTAGCAGAGTTCTTAACAGCAACTTTTCTTATTGTTCGTTTGGTCAAGCGTATTAGATATTTTCGATATACAGAGTAATTTCTAACAATTTATGTGTTTAATAAAATTTTACAATTGATTTAGCTACTTACTAGCCTAAATGTAAACATCCAATAAAAACGCATTATATAATTAAATCTATTCGACATAGAAATTTACAGAGTCTTCGGTCATCGTTTATCAACGCACAAAGTAACAGCAGCGCTGATAAATGCCATATTAGCCTCATTCCCTCTTAATATACGCTAGACGTTAGATACGACTCTTAGACATTTGCAATGCAAATAATCTTTGTGCGCGAAAGCACTTGTCGCGTTCGGTCGCATCATCAAGATTATATTTAAGCGCGTCAGAAACGTAATGGCCGATAGGATTGCGATCTTCTGCAGAATTCTCCTCCGATAATAACGCTAATTATCAGAGGATTATGCACCGCCAATCGTAGCATGTGGAAATGCTCAACAATACCATTGGTGCACAATACGCGTAAGAATTTGTAAGCGCTATTAAAGGAGCAGCCGATTGCACGATAGTAGATTTTTAGCACGAGAATCTTTTCAAGTCCAATTGAAATGAGATGCGGATGCAAGATATAGGAAAAAGAATTCAAATTAGATTTTATTAACAAGCTTTTCGACGTGGGATGTTATCAGGAAACTAATTAGGAAAGTATTGTGCCATCAAGGAATATGGTTTTTGGTATTTCAGGATGGCGACGCCATTATCTTTTCAGCTGATTTTGTAGATAGTGTTTCATTGGCGTTGGTGAGTTAAATACATGGCCACTTTGAAAAGTTCTTAGCCTCGGCGAATTCTGTTCTATTTCTAAACATGGTCCCCTTGTAAGTCTTTTCTCAACGGTGTCCCCATTTCTCTAATTTCTTGTTCTACAAAATAGGCGTTCGGCCACCTCATTCGATGAAAAAATCTTTGCTCTGCAAATCTTTGAAATTGGTGGGTGACCTACCAATTCGAACTCCACTTCCGTGGCTATTCCTAAAAATCTAATGACGTCGTTTCCAATTTTTACAGAAACACTAACATTGACTCATTATTCGGTCATGCGGTTGAAAATGAGGATCCATGCATCCTCGAAACAGCTGTCCTAGATTAATTAATCAAATTTGTGTGGTGCGGAGTGTGCCGATACTTGCTATCTTGCTTCTTGCTTGCTATCCTGTTGGTATTTAAGTGAACTTGTGATTTAGTCTGCGGTGAGAATACATTTATAATTCAAGAGGTGATGACGTAACCGTGTGGTTAAGGGCACCCTCCAATCCTAGTCCGAAATTATGCCACCGACGATTTGCAGATGGCGCCGACAAATTTGGAAGGGTTCGTTTTACTCTTGATAACACTATCAAACTTGAATTGCAAGATGGTGCCATTTGGTTTAGAAAGAGGGCTCAATTTTGGTCTGGAATCGCGGTGATTGGCAAACTTGAATTCCAAAGTTGTGAATTTTTGGCTATCGCTGTGAGGAAGTTGCAGGAGGCTCAGCTGCAGGTCTCTCAAGCCTAGCAAAATTGAATTTCAAGGTGGTGGGAATTTGCTCCAGAACGAGCGACTTTTACCTGTTACAAACGAGTGTTAAATAACAACTGAGCGATCGATATGGCTACAATTTTCAAGTGCGCAATTACGTGTAACACTAGAATTTTTTTCACGAATAACGCCATCTTCTTGATGCGATTCAAACCTCGTTGTTTCTTCGCTATCCACATAGCTTTTTAGACTTTTTAGCAATTAATTTACGAAACTGGAACTAGAATAATTGGAAGGAATGTAAAAGAAAAAGGGAAATTTACAAAACAATTCAATACGCTTAAAGATGCTCCAAGGGCCCCATAACAGGGATCTTTTTTCAGTTATTTTCCAACAGGAAGAGTCTCCCAACCCAAAAACACCGATTTTGATGGCACTTTATGTAATTTTATTTCTTTCTTTTATACTTCAGGACGCCATTTGAACTGCTTTAAACTTAGCTGAAATGTGACACCTTTAATAAAATTGTTTATTTCAAAGGAGGGCGACCCTGTACAATGGAGAATTCAAACCAATTCGTGTAATGTGAGCAAATCATTCACCTTCCTTCTTGTTGAATTTTATATGACTTTGTATGACTGTGTATATGCAGATTTTAATCTTAATGTCTCTCGTATTAACGACTTCTGTTGTTTTACGATCTAAGGCGCAAAGAACATGAAATTAATCCGAGATCACACCGTATTATCGGAAATCAAATATTTTACTTTCTTCTTATAACGCTCTGGCGTATTGCAATTTCAAATAAATCAAGAATGTCATCAAGGTAATAAAGCTAAAGTTTGCTTAATTAATTAATACAAAGCGTTTCACTAAAGACAAAAATAAATACCGTGTAACTGCGCGTACATACGTCAAAAACCGTACCTTCTCTATATCCATTTCGCTCCTGCTCATTGTAAGAGCTGGTTCTGGAAACGATAATAACTAACTGTATACCATATATAATTTTCTATCATTTTAATTGGAGGCTATTAACGTAATATTATTTCCAAGTAAGAAAGACGAAAAGAACAAAGTTCATGCGGGATGTTTCCCTTTAACATATTTGCGACATCAGCCATATTTGGGCTAGAATAATTTTTGTTTTGGGTTCTTCCGTTGAAGGCTTCCATCTTGGAAAGCTACAACTACGTATATAAATATTTATATTGCAATAATTATTTATTATATTATATTTACGATAGCTGACACGATTAACAGTTGCAGTAGTTTAAATGAAGCACTGATTCGTTCAAAAATAGATGCAAGTGAAGGGAAAAACATTCCCGAAATAAACGCTTATGGAAATATTTACATTCCAAACGTATGGTTCGCTAATTATCGATCAACCTGTATATGCCGAAATATTTTTATAAGATACTCCGAGATCTATAATATGTTATTAGAAAAACTTGCTAGTATTGTAAAATAGGCGCATTTCAATGATTCAAGAAGGTTGGGACACCCTGTAAAAAATTCTAACGTTAATATCGAACATATATATCACGAAACAATAAAGCTGTACGGGCCATCTACACAATAAATCGTCTCTGGGTGTTAGTATTGAGCGGTGCGAGTCGCGAAAATTGCGAAACACCTCGATCGAACGTGGAATAATTAGCGTAAAGCGTCGAAAACATTCCCTCGACACCAAAAAATACCAGCGTAGCCAACGCATTGTATAACGCTGAACTCTTCCCCGTCTAACATCCCATATATCCATCCATACATGGTGAATACAGAAACGAATCGACATTTCGTGGTGAGCGCTGCATCGGCTACGCGTTGAAGCGCCGCGCTATTTGCGAAAGATTGGCCGCTTCTAGGTTTATCACGCCCGACGCCGCAGGACGCTTCGTCCGATTGGTCGGACGTCGATATCACGTGCGTAATAAATACAGGCATCGGGAAAAGTGCGAATATTAGCCAGCGCAACTGGAGGAGACGATTCGGCGGGTAAAGCGCAACGCGAACGCTACTCGCTACTGCGCAATCACGGATATATTCCGACAAATAACGTAGTTACCTGCATATATACATACGGATGAATATGTACTTATGTATCCGCAACTGTTTCACGTTGAAGGCGAATGCATATAATGTAAGCTTGTTCGCGTGTTAATGTTATGGTTGGGCGGTTGAAAAATTGGAAAATAGTAGCATGGAAAGCTAAGATTAATGTTAAAAATAAACGGTGTGGTTAGAAGAAATGGCGTTTCTAAAAATAAACAAAGTTTTAACAAAAACAATCAAAGAAAAACAAATATTTTGGTACATATCGTTTTACTTTTTTTTCTATTAAAATCTTTACATTTTCTTGTTATTATTTCCAAAAAATGGCTATTGGCCCCTCTAACGGGCAAATAGGGTAAAATTTCAAATTAGGAAATTTGAATTTAGCAAAGAATAAACAATAAATAGCCTTTTGCGATAAACGAAGTTTATTTTATTTATGGTGGCAATTTTATTTCTGCATCATAAAGGAGGAATTTTGTTGTTGAAGGCTAAAGTTTAGAAGGTGGACCAACTCATTAAAGACAAAATTTTAATTGCCAAACAAGAGATTTATATATTTTATATATTCTAGTTCCCTCGATTTAAACCATAGACTAACATCAATCATTTTCAAAAGAACACCCATAAACTCGAATTTTCTTCATGCTGCAGCTAAAGCTGATTGGCGTTTTGTGCCATCCTCACATCGTCGTGCGCACATTTAAAATGCGTTTACGACCTTAAGGTTGGAAATCTGTTCGCGAAGCAATATTATTACACCTATAGACAATTCAAGCAATTAAGAAGACGCTGTACTAATATTTACAAATCAACATGTCCACGATAATTTTTCACAACCCACGGACGGTCGTAAAACCACGCGTAAATACGTTGGTACAATGAGAGATGCCCCTGAAATGGACCTCACTGATTGTAAATTATGCAACATATTCGTCGTTTTCGTATACAGGGCGAACCGTTAGGATTCTATATTGAATCTTCTCAGATCTGAAGATTTCTAAGTAAAAAAAAGACCTTGTTTAAACAAACGTGTTATTCTTAATTTAGCTTTGCTTGAGACCATGACGTGTACGGTGGACAAGATGGATAATGTTAGATAAGTCTGGATGGTGACTAACTTCTCAAGACAAGGCTTTTATTGTATTTTGAGAGCTGAGAAATCCAACAACGTTTCGAACGTATAAAAGCATTGATATCGTAGGAAATCACGTTGGACGTCGTTGTTAGTATTTTTCAAAGCTCGAAGGCGAGAAAGAAGCGTATGAATGTTTTTGTCGCTTCGACTTCGTCCAAACGTGGTCCTCGAATAAATCATCCAAAGCGATTACGGCCATCTAGCGTGTAGTCAATTAATTTTGTCCCCGCTGTCAAGGAGATGTGTGTTATGGTATAGTCACTATGGTCGTTATCACGTTGGAGATACGTATCTATGTGTGTACTTACAATTTATTTCATATGCGGGGTAAGTATGTGGTCTTAATTTAGAGAAGATTGACTGTTCTCTGTTGATCCGCTTTTTTATGAAGTTCGTTTAGTTTAGATTAAAATCTATTCTGTTCGGAATTTTGTATTTTCTTTTTGTTATGATAAATGAGTGGTTAATTGAAAAGGATCAAAATAATTAAAACTTGTTTATTTGGTAATTTTGAGCTTGGCATAAAAATTTTGCTTGATCCTATAAAGAGTTCCAACCAGTAGAATTTTCAAAACATAAAATATGTAAATTTTCATAACGAAATGAAGAGTTTGTAGACTATAAAAAAAAATCTGCGACCGTTAATTGTACTCCCTTTGAATGAATTTTCCAATTTACTGGAATTCTACAGAATTTATTGAAATATATGCGTGAAAAATTGTGGCTGGTGTGGCAAATCAAAAATTATAGCATTAATTTAGTTCGACCACTAGTTCAAGCACTAGAAGCTCTATTGGAATTGCATTTTTTGTTATTTTGGAAGACGTTATTTCTTATCAAACAGCTCTGATAATCACCTTTCCTGCCTCATTGGTATCTTGGTTTTAGTTTTTTATTTATTTATTTATTTTTTAATAAATAAATTTGTTTTGGTGTCATATTTTACAGAAATTAATACAAATTATTATATCATTTTTGGAAAGTTGGCTCTTAACATAGAAATATTTTAGACGGTCGCATTACTAGGACACCAGCAAGCCGTGAAGTAAATAACTTTGAAATCCTTGTCAGTTCGGGAAACCACCAAGTCGCAAAGGGCGTGCGTGGACTACGTTTAAATTTTATTTTTATTACATATTTTCTTTGCTCTGATTTTAAGACCGAATCTTATCTGTCACATTGCATTTAGAAAGATTTTCAACCAGTGCAAGCGAAATTAAAATAGAAACCTTTAAAATTACATCAAATTCCAGAGCTTTTGATGTGAACGTTGGAAAATTATTTATAACCGCAATGTACTTGGAATTTGCGCTTTTGGAGAATGATGCATAATGCTGACATCTATACCTGAGCTTTTAGGTCAAGAAAGCTTTTGGTTTAAAAATCCTTGGTTAAACACCAAAAAATTGATCCTTTTTTGATCGATTTTTTTACAAGGTTTGCACCTAAGTTGCACCCAAATTCCATATAATAAGTCTTCATTTATTGGAAACATAAGGTTTCCCAAGATATATTGAAATACGTGTGTAAATAGGAGGTCTTGGTTCATATATCATGGGAAAATATAGAAAATTCAATTCATCAAAAGTTGCGCTGTAACTCAAATAGTTAAGAATTAATTTTGATAGGGCCTTCGTAATGGTCTTTTTGGTCCTTTTGGAACGTTTTCTTTCCTTGTAACACCCTCCTTTCCCAAAATATTTCTCTGAATCATCTTCCAAAATCATATTTCCTCGTTTTTTTTTTCGTTTTTCAACATTTCCATAAATAATCAAAAGAAAAAGAGAACAAAAAAATAAAGTGGAAATCATTGCCTATTTTAACGGATCATATGTAACAGTGAATCAAGGAAAAATAAGGTTCTGAAGACGAATTTCATGTCCTGGGTGTTGTCAGAGCGATTTTCGCGATTGGTCGTCAGATTAAAGAGACGATATATACAGCAACAAGTTTAAATCTTAACCTTTGTCCTTTGTAAGTAAACCAACATGGTCAGATGTTGGTCACGAGTTGGTAATCGCTAACCTAAGTATTACAGGAAAACGGAAGATGAATCAGCTCAAATTGCAGATTCCGAACGCGATTCGAAACTATTCACCTGGAATTTTTATAGGGGAAATGTCTCCTCGGTTCGCCCGTGAATACAGTGAAAGCTGGAAAAACAAAGAAGGCGAACGCACATACACATCTAGATACGGATCTGACGCGAGCGAATTAGCCAATTTTGTGTAAGAATGTTAATTGCATTAGAAAATTAATGAAAACTTAATTAACGCTTATTGGAATGCATGGACGGCGAAGGCCTGATTGTTATAAATAGGAACGCTGCTACGAGACTTGCATTTTCTACGCGTTTCTTAAGGTTACTTCGCAGGAAGGAAGATCACGCGTCGTCTGGTTGTCGAGGTAACGCATAGTTTTCCAAATTAAAGCGTTGGTTTGTGACGGTGTTGTGAAATATGCGTTTAAGTACTGACATGTGATTATCGGCGATTATTTTATATGCGGAAGAAGGTTTCTTGGATTTGGATGAATAGTGTGAAAGTCTGAAGAGATCTAATGATAGTCTGGAAGCTTTAAATAGGGCTTCAAATTATTTCCAGACACTTTTTTGATTATTCAAATTATTCCAAAGATATTGCATGAATGGCGATTCCAAACTGTTCGATAATCACCAGAACTAAAAGGAATTTGAAGAATTTTGTGATAATACCTCGAGGAGAAGATTCATTGTGTCAACCACAGAATCTGGTGAACATCGGCTATAATTTTATTTTTCTTCTTTCATTGCTTAGTTTAAATAATCCATTTTGCTCAGAAGATCAGGACAATCTCTTTCATGGACGAAGAGCTTCACCAAAAATCTTGCATTGTGGAAGGCCCTTCTTTGCCTTAAGAATTGGAACTGGGCGCTACCCGTAATGAGTACGAGCTTCGGGATAAATAATGGCGGATTTGAAGGTAAGAATTATTTTGCGTCTTATAGAAGGGACACTATGTTATACGCACGTATTCCAGTTCAGCCACCACAAAGGTATAACTGAGTATATTGATAACGTCCGTTTTCCGAGTTTTCAGAGTCTTCAGGGAGAAAGCTTAATGTTCGCGATGCTGATAGATAGAGATCTTTCGGGTGTTGCTTGAAGACTAATGTTGATTCAAAAGTCCAAAGCAAGATCTTTAATTGTGAATATCCAATTGTCCATTTAGTAACTGAAGAATCCTTTATCTAATTTCTGATGATAACATAAAACACGTAGATAGAATATTTCTCCTAATCGAAATGTTTTTCTAATATTTTTGACCCGAATTTGGCAACATTAAATTATGGTAGAAGATAGTTTCTTCCTATTAGCAGAAGCATATGTTAGTGATAGAGACTTACTTTCTCCACCCAACATACCACGCCACTGTCATCATCGTCATGGTAGTTAATTTTTCTCGTACTCTTAAGTTTAAATTGTTGCAGTTTGAATGGTTTCTCCTTATTGATTTAACATTGCTTACGTCTGCTTTTTTCTCGCTTATTCCTTGCATGCTTGTTATTTTTTTTTTGTAGAACATGTTTATCAAATAAACGCTATTATTACTATCTTCACAGGAGTTTTTTTCTGGGTAGATGCCCGCTTCACAATAAAGTTTTGCTGCACCCAAACTTACTTTCAAATAATCGTTTTCGCTCGACCGAAGCGTCTAATTTTCTGGGCTCCGAGTAATAATGGTGGAATATTGGGATTACAAAGATGTAGCAATAGTAACCACGTATCACCATACATAACTATGCCCAACATCTTATCCAACACAGTTCGCATCCACGTACAGCTGTCGATGGATAAAAGCAATAAATTCTCGATAATTACAGTTTTAAAAAGGCATTCGTACGGCCGTATAGAGAAGAGTCACTTCCTTCTTTCGAGTGCATCAATATATAAATTAACTAACAATAACTCGCGTTATGTAACGCCGAACGATACATAAAGCAAATGTACCTATACGCGCATGTGTTAGTTCTTCGTTTCTTAGCGATTTTTTCCGGGCTTTAACCATCTGGAAATTTACTATCGACCTCTGACATTTAGCGGGAAGCGTTAAACACCACTGACGGCCGATCGCTTATGCATATATAACTTCGAGACAACATTAGAGGAGAAAAGAAACAAGCTGCGGAAATTCGAATTTCGCGTAACAATTGGCAATCAAAATAGCATAGCATCGCTAGGATAGGGTGTTTCGGCGTTGATGATAGGCTAATAGATGCGTTGCGTTAGACACGAACAATAACCAGTAACTTTGTTATAGCGTCGCCGGTTAATGCGCGCAATTTAAGAGGTAAAGAATGTCGTGCCTACCGCGTAAAATCGGCTAATGATCGGTAGACCTCCTCTAACTGTAACTCGGATTTTTCCACGGCAGAATAGCTTCGCCTTAAAGAGAGTTTATAGTTCCATAATTGATGGAAAATGAATTCTTCGTAGCAACTGCTTGCAATAACGTAAGCTATAATACGCTTATGACATGCAGCTATAGGTCCTCAGAGCTTATTCCTAATAAATTATAAGTATCTTACTTTATAATTACGGCCTCACTTTTTCGTTTTATTATCTTATTTCTTTTACGTTTAAATAACTTTTAATTGTATATTTTTATTGTTTCTCATCCAGGAAATAGGCGTCCATTTGTATATACGGTTTTAAGTAGCGTAAAAGAGTATATCTTGTACATTTTTATGTACCATCTTGTACAGAAAATTGTCCCTAACATCTGTGAAGCCGCAGGACACAAGTTCACCAGAAAGTACTTGCTGGGATTATTCATGGTAATAAAGGACATTGGACGATGAATATATTTATAGATTTAAAAGGAGTATCCGATTACGTTAAATTAACTGTTCTAGGAATAAGAGTCTTAGTACTAGGGCATTAGAGCTAATAAAAATCTGTAATTAAGAATACAACGCGGAGTTCCCCAGGGTTCTATATTGGGTCCTCCGCTATTTCTAATACTTTAATGAGTTACCTCAGGGAACTAAAACCAAAACAGTTTTATATGCTGGCGATACCTCGGTAATAGTAAAAACGGGAAAGCTGGAATTATCATTAACATAAAAGCAGCATTTGCAAGGTTCGATTGGTTCGAATTGGTTAAAAAGGAGCATTTGGTTTTGAATATGGAGGTAGGCATTTGGAAACAAGGGATGATACATAGCTTAATTCGGAGAATTTACATTCATAACTTAGCGTTAAACTTACATTCGTTTAATTATGCTTTACGCGTAATAATAATAATAATAATTAGAAAATACGGATTTACCTTTATAAATAAAGGTAAGAAGCAAATAATGAATAATAATGGTAGCAAGGACTGTGGCATGGTATGGCAAACAACTGTATTTACTTTAGTGTTGTATGCAGCGACGGAAAGAAGATTAAATTATTGGAAATGAAGTTTATACGACTGTCATGCATGAAGATTACATATTGTAAAGATTGCATTATGTATTTATAATTAGAGATGACCAAGGCAGCTGCAATTATTACCTTTTTGCTGCGACTAGACAGACTCGTGTTTATTCGTCTCAAAAGAAAGGATTCGTATTGCCTATCGGTTTCCCCAAAAGTCGACAAAACACGAGTAATTTTGTGAAGCGCAGAATCCTCAAAAGTTAAGTTCATAGATTTAATGTACTTCGACATCACTCGCAACTTTAACATTAAACAATATCTCGCGGTGGAATTATAAAATTTGGGTTGGTTTGGTTTTAGCAGCATTAAGAAATGATTTATTTTGCGAAAACTATACGTCTATAGCATTCGACAATGGTAAAATAGCACTAATTTTCGTCTCTCCGATATATGCTTGCAGGACACCTTGATAGAAAGTTATCAAGTTAACAAAGATTAGGAACAAAACTCGATCCGAAATGCCTCTTCATGGAGTGCCTTTGTTGATAGGTAGATTAGAGTTTTCGACAACAGGACAATCAAATTTTTTCTTATTTGTAAGAATAAATAAAAATAAATTTGCTAGAAATTGCAGTACTATCTACGGAAATTTTCATATTTTAGGTCTATAGATAAATCCCAATGCAACAGTAGCTCTATATTATATCTTTCAAAAGATCGTAATTAGGGACGGATGTTCTAATAAATTTAAATGTACATTTGGTAAGGAAAGGAACTCCAAAAATGGCTAGCCTTTATAGCTGCGGAGCAAAATTTGTAAATTGGGATGGGCTTATACAGATTTTACACTTAAAAACTTTTACAGTTTTTCTCTATTGGTGTAGATCAAAAGCTTGTATCTCATTTTCTCCTCAGATTTAACAGTGCTTTAGACGATCTTTTATGAGAACATTTTTAATGCCACGTTTGCCATGTACTGTTGAATCTAGACAATGCAATACTGAAATTGACTAATTGTAAATGAAAATCAACGGAAACCTACGCGAATTTAAAGTGTTAATAGAAGCATCTTCTTCGTATTAGCACTATGTTAATGGTTGGTGGTTGTTTCATCCACGATTATAAAAATGACTTGGACCACTCATAGAACGCATGAAATTAGTCGAACTTAGTAGTTTGACTAATTTTCAAGGGAACACTAGTTCCCTTTCGATTAAGGCAGCTAGCGCGCATCAATTCCAAACTAACATGTTTCGAATACGCACTTTAACTCTAAATCTAATAATTAAAAATATCGAAACCTTCGAAAAAGCATCTTCCTATATTTTGTATGCGTACACATTTAACACACATACGTGTATTTACTATGTCCAGTTCAAATAACTTTAAATCTATAATAATGCGGCGCAATAGCGGAGATGCATTATCGACTTGTATCTTGTCCGGTTACATTATCGTTATACTGATCAAGCTAATTAGGGGAAATATGCGGCCTGTTGTAGCACGCTTCGTTATTTTTTGGTATTTTTATGCTATTAATATATTACGTATTACGTTTGTGTACAGTTGGGGTCAAAATTTAAGTAGGATAAGATGGATATTCGAAGGTCTTTAGTTATCATATCAAATATTTTGATTCTCATTTATTAATTAATTTTAAATACAATGGGTTGATAATATAAATTTATCTAGAATTTATTTGTTTTTATGTTTTAATTCAATCGTTGTTATATAGTTTTTTTGGTACTGCTGATGCTAGATATTCCTTTTTATAACAAGAGAATAACAAGGAGCATTGTTAAAAATAATTACTCTACTTGTATGTAGGCCATTTTATGTTGTTATCTAGGGTGTCTGGGGTGTCTTCTTTATAAATGATAACACTTTTATTTTAACGATAAAAATATATTAAAATACGGTAAATTAAATTAAACGAAATCACTACACTTTAACAGTCAAAGTGTTGTGATTTCGTTTAATTTAATTTACCGTATTTTAATATATTTTTATCGTTAAAATAAAAGTACATCTGCGCTCAGAACGTCTAGTACCTATAAAACTTGCGTCATGTATTTACGTTTGGTGATCTATGGCGGCTCCGTGAACTGAAAATCCACAATGTAATATTATTCTTGTTTCTCTGGATTCACTAAGATCTGCCCAGCATTGACTTGAATTTTGACTTTGAATTATTTTAGCAGTATCGTAGTTCTTAGTAAGTAATACATTTTTCCAATTTCCGACTCAATCGGACTCAATTCTCGATATATAGCTGCAAAAATTATTACTAGGGGCAAAGACAGAGTGAATAATAATAATAATAATGAGTTCAATACAAAAATTTGCAGAAATATCAAACAGCAGACAACAGCAGAAAACGCACAGGATGCAAGGATTCCGCTTACCTGGAGCAAAATTATGTGAAAATCTCACAAGATTATTCCTTCCTCAGTAAGGTGGGAATGAAATGCATTATTTTTTGGATGTGAGTGCACGATTATCAATATCTGCACGTTATAAGCACGTTTGTGGCGTTGTTGGCTAACAGGGTTAAATAGATTCTCAAAATTTAATGCACTCTAGAAGGCACCTCGGAATCCCGGAAGATTTCAACATAAATTATCTGATGCAGATTGCAGGCATAGATATTAGTGAACCTGAGAACCACCTAAAAAATGCCTACGGGACTCCACACCAACATATTTCAAGAAGAGATTTCTGCTTTAAACCTGCGCGCCATAAAGAATCTCGACAAAAGGATACGCGGCGTAGTTCAGCGAGACTCTGGCAGTTCCAGAGACTATTAAGGTCTACACATACGAATCTGGTCTGATTCACAATCCAAGGTGATTGGGACGCGATAACCACATCATTTTGCAGTGGATCTCAAGCCACCAACGGATGGAAGTAAATATAAAGGCGGCTAAAGAAGCAGCTTAATTTCTTTGTGGTCTCCGAAAATTCCACATGAAACAAGCAATAAAAATATGGAAGGACTTCGCACTGGGACGAAAACAGGCGAAAGTACTTATATCAGCCTCGCCAAAGATAACAAAAATAATGTTATCGTTCAGCAAAGGGGCCTAAGGTTATTGGAGGTAGTTTTGATAGGTCATATAGCCCTAAAACATCACTTATTTAAATTAGGAAAAGCTGAAGGTCAAATCTGTAGTCTATGCCAAGGAGATCTACAGGCGGCAGAACGCATTCCATGCAAATGCGCTGCCATCAATTTTTTGCAACTACTAAACTGAAGGAAGAAGACTCTAGCGTGGTATTAAAGATGGCCCGACTGTAGTAACAATAATAAATAGTGCACACTCCAACTATTCAGACGTGTGACGATCTTCAGCTATCTGATTTAACAACGAATAAAGGCTGAAAATCAAGGGCTCTAATTCATTGATTATTTAAAATCTGAAATTTTAATTTCCATATTGTCATAACAATTTAATTGAACATTGATTTTTAATTAATTTTTTAATTTTCTTTTCAAGCACGCATAGAACAAAGCTTATCTTCGTCAATTTTGGTAAATTGAAAATTAAACAACTTGATCGATCTTCTGTTTGGCCAATGACCACAATCTTTAAATGCCATGTGCTTGGTCCTAGGACTTTAATAACATTGAGATTGCTGCTCAAGAATGAAATAATTTTAAGCTCACCTTTTTTGGAAAAAATTTTCTAAAGATCTTGAGCGTAAGTTGCATAAGAGGAAAATTTATTATATTTCTTTCCAAATCTTTCCAAATTAAAACCGTAACAAATATTATTACACTGTAAAAGAGGAAAAATTACAAAAATAAATAAATATCAAGTTAAAACGATATAAGTAAATGATATTTGAATAATTCTGTGTATTTTCTACAAGCGTCTAATAGAATTGTAGATAGTTAAAATTTTAGCAAATATTCCTATTTCTATATTCTCCTTCTTCTTGAGACTCTCCCGTTTTCCTTTATTTTCAATTTTTTTCTTTCATGCAATGGAAAGAGTTAGCACACCAGTTTTGCTCCTAACTGTAACCGACGAAGAAAAACTGTTTCCTTTTGTATAGAGACGCCCGTACGGGCATTTGTATACAATACATATTATATTTTCCTTTAAAAAAAGACGAATTTTAAAATAGTATCGGTTAGAGATGCATATCTGTGTATCTACATATACACAGCCGTGTATGTTACGCAAATAATTCTATGTAAACATATCCGTAATATCCACGCATACATATGTGTTATATTTATGTAAACTATATTAGTTTTAACTGTTTGAGCAGCGTTTAGACGGATATTTTTAACATGCCGGAGATATGATCTTCACTGTTTGTGATGAATTATTAAAAAAGCGTAAATTACTAAGAGTAATATTCAATATTTGTACTGTTATTAAGGCATTCGTCGCATCTCATTATGCTGATTTTTGATGACATGTTAGGTATTGATTTTTTTTTTTACCGTTTGAGAACTATTTCAGAGGGATTCTTGATTTACGAGGATCATATAATAAATGTAAGTACACCATTCTTGCGCTCTCATCCGCGTTAAAAATGTTATCAGCCGCCACATTTCGACGGACGCTAGGAAATCTTTGGTAGCGGCTTCTAATTCTGCGGTGTCTTCTCCATATGATCGTCCAAGAAATTTGGCTATCGTCTTAGATATTATTCGATTTCTTCCAGTTGTGGGACGCCGTTGTAAATTAACGTTAACATTGGCTTATAATGTCCAGTGAGGAATGATATAATGAACTGTATTTTTGTACATTTTTAGGTTTTTGAATTGATTCGTCGTGAACAAATACGTGTCGATCCATAAATTGTGCAAATTTGCACAATACGCATTTTGCAATTTTTAATAACATTTCTCTGTGTGTCCCTCCTCTTTTTAACCATTTTTTCCAACTGTATAATTGCCAAAGATTTCCACAGAAGCTACATATTGGAGAAAAGGAAAAATTTGACTGTGTAACTTCAACTGAGTGCAATGATATTATTCTAGTTTATTTCTTCAGTGGTTACAGCGGCTGTTTCTTTTATATAATGTATCCTGATAGAACGACAGTAATGTCGCGAAAAAGGTAGCGTATTTTGGCAAAATGCTGACAAAGAGAATCGACTCTTGGCCAGCATTTGAAGGCAAACACCCCTTCTATTCTAGACAGTTGACCGAAGAAAATCTACAGACAATTTAATGAGGGCGTGTACGCACCTTAAGGTAGAAAGGTAAGGTAGTTTTATGACTAAGGTGTAATTAATGTAAAAGAAAACATTTATGTAACGAATTGTTAATAATGCAGGATTTTAATTTTTTAGGGCTTTTATTTTTAGGGCTTTCATTTTTAGGGCTCCTGTAGATCTTTAAAAATGTAGAAAAATGATTTAATTTATTATAAAAATGTTAATAAAAAATAGTCTTAATACGTAAGTTTGTTATACGAGTACTTTGTCTCGAAAGTCTATACGCAGGATAGCACAATGCTAATTTTTATTTTTATTAGCAGCGTATGTGAAGAAATAAGAGCAGATGAGATGAGAATAGAATCTGCGTACCCAAAGTACAGCAGAACTGTTGAAGTATCTTTTATAAGAAGCTTGTATAAGGAAAGAAGAGATAAAGGTAGGTAGTGCAATGTTTTTGATAGGTTAATTTAGGGAAATTTTCGAAATATTTACAATTGTTAGAAATTTATTAAAATTGGGGGTCGTGAATCCGGGAATGTCCTTAGACACTCTTTCGGCAAATGAAAGTTTTTGTTTCAGGATAGTTTCAAAACGGAAAACGAGAAATGAAACCTTTAAATGTTGTAGCCTTCTTCTACGTAAACACAATATTCTTCTAATGCACTTTTGAATAACTTTTATAATAAATAATCAATTATTGTTAGTTTCCTTGCCAACGGTTTTGTTTTCACAGATACCTATGATAATTCTTAACAATTTAAAATATACGATTATTGAATTGGATTCCGAAACGAACGATTTTGCTGTAGTGTGACGCAAGGACGCAACTGTTGCTGAGATTCTGTGTTCTAAGAAGACTAACGAATGCCCTAGAACTTGCTGTAGAAATTTCTAATGTTACTTTTCAAATAATAAAATGATATATAGAAGTAGTTAATATACGTCTTCCCCACGCTTGCCGTTGGCCGGACTTATATTAATTTTATTATTTTTACGCCCCTAATATATTCGGCTCAAAACAGAATTCTTTCCCTAGGCATCGGGCTTCCTACCAACAGATGGATCCTCATACCCGATAGGTGTACAATGTGAACTTGGCAAAGAAGAAGTGACTATGGCGCTGATGACAGCTAACCTCGTCGTTTTAATAACATTACAGTAGATAAATTGGGTTTTAAATTCTGAACACCCAGTATGAGAATGAGAACTAAACAAAGCAATAAAAGTATGCCATTTCATTGAAAATATGATTCACTTAGCGTAGTATCGTAGTGAATACTAAAAAATTTTATGTATTCAGGATTCCCGGAGTCATCATCGAAGTACTCTCTTAGAGTAGAAATCATAGTT
Organism: Oryctes borbonicus; assembly: GCA_902654985.2. Classification (NCBI taxonomy): domain Eukaryota; kingdom Metazoa; phylum Arthropoda; class Insecta; order Coleoptera; family Scarabaeidae; genus Oryctes; species Oryctes borbonicus. The sequence continues at coordinate 5,235,267 of LR736870.1, forward strand.
GTAGTCCTAACCTATTACAACCAAACCTATTCTCCCGACCGTGCAACGCGACCCTCAATCACAGCGATTTTCCATCAGAGCAGTATCGTCTGCGTAAAGTACAATATCAGTTGTAACATGTTCACGCAAGTCGTTATTATAAATTAAAAAAAGGAGAGGACCCAACACGGATCCCTGAGGGACACCAACTGAAACATATCTCCTATTTGACTGAGTATTGTTACATTTTACTACTTGCGTTCTGTTATTTAAAGAAGACAATAATTATCGAATTTTTACTGACCGTTCTCGAAGTAATTAACAACTTGTTCCACGAAATTTAAAATTTCATCGCTGGCATCCATACCTGATCAGAATCCAAACTGTGACGCAACGAACAAACTATTATCTTCAAAATATTTACATATATTTGTTTTAAAGCTTTCTCGATAATTTTTGAAAATATTGGGAGCTATAACTCGATAATTAACCATATTGTCCTTGTCCTAATCTCCCTTTTTGAAAACCAGCATTATTAACGCATTTTTTAGAATAGTAAGAAAGGTACCTTCCACAACATCTTCATAAAACCAATGAATACAAAAGAAAAAAAAATACCTGCAATAGATAGTAAATTATCCAAAATTCGATTCGTTACATTAAAAAAAAATCAAGTCATTAGGGTCACAATTTGCTTTAATTACAGATCCTTTTTTTCTATTCTATTGCTTGCTATTGCTTTTATGCTTATTAATGACGAACCGCTGACTTGTCCTCAACAAATAAGCGCTCACTCGCACGGAGAATCCATTTTCCTGATAAAGCCAAAGTTGCGCTCGTCTTCGTAGTGGTAAAAGCGCTGAAGCTCACACGCATACGCCTATATGAATTGTGTGGCATATTCCCAATAATACCTACGTGTACATACATACATCGTACTCTTCTAAGCTATACACATGTGAAGTGGGGAACGTATAGATACGTATGTGGTGGAGTTCTCTTCTTCTACTTCTTGGTCTTCGCGTGTACACTCGGCTCTTGACTCATGATGACCTCTTCACCTCTCTCACATTACCATAGTCAGGGCGATATTGGACCAGACGATGGCTACACGTGCTGGCCAACGTTCGCAGCTAACGTTCCATAAACAATATTCAATTGATCGCCAGCGACGACACGTACCCGTGTTCATCCACAATTAAAACACTTATTCGTATAATTACAGCTTAGTTTTATGTACCAACCCACGCGTTCTTATATTCCCCGGCGTGTGTGTATAAGGCGCGTATATACATAGGTTCACATTAACGTGCACGGTCGATCGATGGTAGGTAAATACGCTTAGAAGTATACGGGCTTGTACGGTCGTCGTATTTGTTTTCTGCGAGAAACGGTGGTTCTAATATCGCATGGTTCGTTGAGGCGAAGAGAGGATGTGGGGTTGAACGGATAAAACAATGTATCGGGTTAGGTTCGCCGTCACGCGAATTACCTAATTTATGGAGCGGGCGAGCTGGAAAGCAGCTGCTTGTACGCGTACGCAAATTAACAAGGCAACGTTACGACGACATATCCTGGTTGGAGCGGGACGCTTCCAGATAATCGCCATGTTACACATCATCCAATGTGGGAAAGACGTGCGAACCTGGAGGAAATCTTTCTTGTACCACGTTGCACATTTTAATACGGCCACGGAAGCGAACAGCTGTTTTTGACATTACATTATTTTTATACAATCGCGGCCTACGAGGGTAATCTGAAAAGTTTCAAACCTCAAACCTTGAAGATGGTGTTATTCGGAATATCGAGACGTCATTAAATTTTTCCAATCCGCCTATCCAAGTTAAAAGGAGACTCTGCATCATAATTTGCCACGGTGGCATTTAGGATTTAAGTTCTTATCAATATAATTTATTAATTAAATTAATATTGCTTATATATGAATATAATTTTATAATTCTCGCCATTGGAGTCATATTATTTTCTACAATAATTCTGGTTCATTATTTGCTTTGGTTGGGGTCAATCTTTGTTGTTTGGGAATAATTTTGATTTTTGCAGTTTCCGGCATTGTCGTTGTGCGTAGTAAGTACATGTTGGGACTTGGCCCAGTTGTTGAAAAATTTTGGGAATACGTGTTGAATTATTGGGATGTCCAAAAGATCTTCTTTAAAATAGGTTATCAGTTAAGGAGCGCCATAAATTCAATCTACTATGCAGCTATTTGGGCTTCCCTCATTGAAATGTTGTAAACTTCGGTGAATAGGTTCCGAAAAAAGGGGTGGCTGTTCTATCGGCCGGTGACGGCGACTATTTTTTGGAATTCTCATGGAGATGTGTTAGTCGACTCTCTTTAAAAAGGGAACGCAATAATAGGAGCATATGAAGGCAAAATTTGCTGAGAAATAACCGCATTTGACCTTTGTTTCGCTACTGCCTTGAATTAGGGATCGAATTGATTTTTCACCCATTTTATTCCCCAAATCTAAGCCTTAACGATATTTTCCTGTTTCCTAAGCCCAAAGTTGTTAGAGATTTTCATCGAATTAGGAAGCCATCACTTTCGTAGATACCTACTTTGCGGAACAAGATGAGCTGGAGAAGGAGACTTTGTTGAGAAATAAAACCGAGTTTGATAAAGAAATAATTGTGCACAGCTGTACTTTTGCAAGCTACAAACGATTTCACTGACTCAATACGCAGGAATTACATGAATTTTAATTGCAAAATTCTCTCTACATTATTTCCTACGTTTCCAACAACAAGCAAATAGGGTGCAATCTTCCCGAACACAATGGTCCGTTGTTATTCATGGATTTATTTTCTAATTACGTTCGACTCGAAGTAATGAAGCTGAATGATTCACTACAGCGAGAGCTACTCGTCCCCGGCCATTACTCGAAATGTGACAAAGAGCATATATACAGTACTTACACGCGGAGAGAAGAATAAGAACACACAAGAAGGATTTTTTCGGACTTCAGCATGACCAAGTGCTTGTGTTCGGCTTGGTCGTTGCGTGAAGTGGCCGTAGAAAAGAGAAGCTGTCAGAAAGAAGCTCGAGTGAGCTACAGAACGAGAGAACGCTGGTGAAGTGTACTTTAGCGTTCCTCGCCCGTTTAAATAAGTAGCTTTCTTGTCAGGAGAAGCGCATACTTCAATCACACGCGTTATTACTGCGAGTTTCGTTTCTTTTCCCGCATCCATCGTACAGTACAATGGTCCATATATTACGTCATAGGTGTACTACCTCTATACGACAAGGTATAAATGCGTATTCGGCCGTTCATCTGCTCATGTTTAGCGGCGATTCCGTCCGTTCGCGGTTAACAAAGGCAGACGGAGACGGTGCGTCGTTTGTACGAATGCCGACAATTAAAGAAGACGCGCAGCGTGTGCATGTGCCAATAGAGAACACTATATCAATCACCGCGGAGGCTTGCGATTCCGCAAAGATCGCCGCTTGCAGCTATGGTAGAAGAGAGCCCGTGTACGAACGGACTTATTTAAAGGAGAGGATATGGGGGAAGAACCGAGACTGCTACTTAATTACATGTGGGGCGCTGCGGTCGCAATTCCGCATGAAAAATGGACCGTATCGTAAATTTTCTGGCGGACTTTTATAGTCGGTTTCTAACCTGCCGTTGTAAATGAGTCGTTAAAATTTAAAACATTGTGTTGCCGCGGTTTATGAATTTTTTCAAGTGGGTGAAACAGTTGACATTTACAACAATGGCTCTTGAATGAGATTTGCTTTATGGTTTCCGAAAATTATGGTTTATTAGATCGGCGTTGGGTAAATAAGAAGTATCATTTAGGGTCGTGGATTTCACTGCTGAAACCGTTAGATTTTCAAGATTTTTTTTCCTGTCCAAAAGAAGCAGCTCATTGCAGTACGCAGAACATCCAGTAGGTACCAAATGCATCGCGTTTGCCACAGCTGTAGCTTAGCGGGTCTGGAGACACAACTCCATATACGTTTGTGTCGCCACTACAGGCAAGAACCTTTTCTTTTCTTTTGAAGAAGAGTTTTTTGAAACTTTCAGAGTAATTCTTAGGTTTACCAGTTTTTGTCGAATTCTTGACTCTCTTGGAGCTCACACTTTTACGGTTTAAATGTTAGTGTAATTGAAGTTCCGGCATAATTGTGTTGGATAGAAGATGATCTATTAGATCGTCCTCTTCCTCACTGGTTGCCATTTTCTCTCCTATCGCATTTGATCTTGTTACACGTATTAATTTAAATTTTGATAATAAAGCTATTTACGAAATTTGATGCGATTCACGAGTACACAGTTACCGATAATTTCGCACGATGACTTCTTAAAGCCGGCGTAATTTAATATTGAGACCAATCTCTATTGACGTAACTCTACTTTACGATACGAACAAATATTGACGAACGTTTCAATTTATCCAACCGTTGATCGTCCAACGCGCGCTTTTATTTAATCAGTTTCTAGCAGAAAGGACGTAAAATCCGGTTCAGCAAAGACGTTACTCGCCATTTGCCAACGTTAAATTTGTTCTGGGAAGGTTTTTTTCTCTTCGAGACACTTCGTCAATCCATATTTGCATATGTGAAACGACGTAAGTCGGTACGTACGTATTACTTACATATATACAGGTCATATTCCACTGTACTTAGAAGTCTGAGAACGTCATCCAATTGATTTTAATTACTGGATAAATGTTAGGCGAATCCGGTTGGAAGAGAGCTTTGTTCAAACGAAAGTCAAATATATGACTGCATATTTAAAGAATTCTTTCTTTCTTCTTACATTTGGATATTTCTTGGAAATGTTGTAAGTTGAGAGTAAAAGGAATTGATGATTGGCATTCATTAAAAAGGGTATCTTCTGAATTTGCGGTTCTTTTCTTTTGGTGTGGGACGCAAAATTTTGGTGAATTTGTTTATCCACAGAAGTACATTTAAATCGCCAGGAACAATTGAAGGGGACTCGATTGTTATGTAAGTCGCAGAAGAATTGAAAATGGTTTAGAAACAGGATCACTCCGACGTAGGTTCTCGGACGGCTCTTGGGAGAACGTTAGTTTACATGACGCTAATGACATTAAGCACATTTACCTTGTTTTCTAGTTCGTGCTGCTATAACAGCCATAGCATCATCTGCATAACTGATAATGATCAGTAATCAGAAACTCAGTGATGTCGTCGAGAAAAAGATTGAATAGAAACCGGCCTTGGAGCACTACAACATTTATTGGTACATAAGATGGAAGACTTGCAATTGCGTATAGAATCATGGCCATTATATGTAATCTCTTCAAATTGAGAATATTTCTTCAAATTCCAGAAGTATGGAGTTTACTAACAAGAAGGAGATAGTTAACAAAATCGTAAGCCTCACTCAAAATGAGCAAATTGAGGCGACTTATTTCTGGTAAACGCATGCTCTTATTGTGACGTAATCTTATATTTGTCCAAGTAAGATTGAAGTCGGGTGCATCGTATAATTCGGAAATGCTTGAAGTTAAAGCAATAGGTCTGTAATTGCTTAATGGGCTCCTCTTTTTTGAAGACTGCCATAATTGGTGAAAGTTTAAGCGTGTCAGAGAATATTCCACATTCAAAAGAGTCACTAATAAGAAAGGTTATTGGTTTTATCGGAGGTAGTCTGGAGATTCTTTCAATTTTGATGGCAACCCATAAAAAGGAAAGTATTCGGTACTCTACATCTGCAAGTGTTTTTTGATAAAGAACTATAACTTTTTGAAGTATTTTTCGACAGGAATTCGCATAGTGCCAACAGTTATATAAATTGTCCAATTCTCTTTACTTAAATGGTTCTAATGTACACTGCCGTTCAGTGAAGTTCGGTCATACAATAAAAATCTATTATATCACACTGTATACAATTATTAATACACAAAATTAGAAAAATATTAAGCATGCACTCTTTTCTAAGGGATTAAAGCCATACATTATTATGTAAAGTAGAAATATTGCGACAACCACAATAAAGTCCCTTTTATTATCATTTCAAGAATTTCCCGGAAGTACAGATCTTTTGAAACGGGTCGTTTGGGGATTATTAACGAACAATACATTTAGGAAATATACCGCAGCATCATTCTTGTTTATTTATCGCAGGCGTAAAGATATAAATTTGCTTCATTTTACTGTTAAACGTGTGTTGGTGTGCATCTGTCGTTTTTGCGCGAAAGTTTTAAGAAAATTTACTTCAAAATGGCACGTGGCAAGCCTACCAGTGTAGAAAAACGTTCACGCATTATTACGCTGTTTGAAGAAGGATATTCGGGGC
>LR736870.1:5249557-5386337 GCA_902654985.2 Oryctes borbonicus
GGTCTTTGTCGTCGTCCATCGTCGTCGGCTCGAAAATAAAATCGCCCGTTAATATTTTGTTCACGCGCCTTCTTCAACTACCGTACCGGAAACGGTGACAGCGATAGTAAATTTCGAACACATATCGTATATTAAGCGCTGGTGCGTTAATGTTAAGGCGCAACGACATTGTATTGTATTTTAATAGTAAATAAGCGAGGTAAGGCATTTCTTATTAAGTCCAGTTCAATGTATTATGAATAAGATACGTATATAGATATATTATAACAGTACGCTGCCGGAATCTCGATGAGCGACAACTAATAGGATATGGGTGCGCGATCGTTGCATGAAAGTCGTTTAGTTATTGTTTTGAATAAAAAGAAGATGTCTCGCGAGAGGTTAAGATCTCTTGATGATCTCAAATTTCAATCGCATTCGATAAAAGTGATCTACATACGTAAACGCAAGTTCCATCGAAACAAGGAACAAAAACTCAAATTCCAACATGTCTGTTTAATTCCAACTTTCGAGAAAGAAAAAATATTTATTTACAAGCATCTGTTTTTACTGAAATATAAACGAAAGGCTCTTTTGTTATTGTAGCACGAAATGTAAAACATGTGTCTGCCTTACTCTAAAAAAATCAAGAAAACCTGAATACGACAGTTTTCACATTTTCGCGGCAACGCGCGACGTACCGTTTTTTTTATCAATTTCAAGCTTTCTGATTTAATACTATGCCCGTTTTCGTTTCTGTGTTGTGCTACATTTGACGATTCTATTCTTCCGTATATGCAGCATCTAATGTGCTCATTGAATTTGGTTCCTATTGCTCTGTTAGTTTGACCGATAGGCTTTATCAGAGTCACTATTTGCAGTTTTATGAATTCCCCATTTTTTCTTTAAGTTCGGTTTATCTTTCGGATTGCCAGGAAGGTATTTTGGTGTAATTCGCCAAGTGAAACATAGGCTCATATCTTGAGCTCTAATACATTGCGATATGCACAAATTGCTTAATCCCGGTAAGCAAATTGTGGAATTTCCCTTGGTCGTGGAATTTCTTATATACTGCCTATGTTGAATTTTTTTTTTAATGCGATCGATATCTGTAGAAGTCTGTTCTTCTTACAACATGCAGAAGGCCAGAAGAAGTTCTATGTAATTAAGAGCGAAACGTCGGCATTCTCATGCGATTACGATGCGGTTTCAACCCGGGAACCTAGATTCGTTAAGAGAAAACGTCGACCGCGCAAGTCCACAATGACAAGAAAACGTTGCCATTTCGATAGATTAACTCCTACTGACTTAATACTCAACTGAAGGAGTTTGTAATTGATAAGCCACATTTCTCGATAGTTACTGGCAAAAAAAAAAATTCATGATAGACCAATCAACGTATAATTTTACTTAATCTAATTCAGGTAGGATAGTCTACAATTGCCCATGTAAATGCGAAATCGGAACGGGCCTATGTAAGTTGGATCAATCCCGTGGCTTATTTATAATGACATCCCTGAGTTAGGCTAAGAGCGGCTGACTAGCATTCTGGACATTCGTAATTTATTACCTGTAAGTTCTGCAATTTCGTCCTCATGTAGCTGATTAATAAAAGGCTCTAATAACTCATCTCTCTTAAACTTACAAACCTAGTGTCGTGATGCTTTGATCATCTCGTCGCGTTTTATTTCTATTTTCTTGTTATCTTCTTCCCACACAGAGAAAATACAAAACTTAATAATAGTATAGAATAATACAAGTAGGAACAAATCGTTGCTATGCTCACAATATTACTTCTTAAACTTTGTGAAACTTTTGCTGAACGGTATTCAACTCACGTCGCCTTCTCTTCCCACTTTTCCAATGCGTATCATCGTCGGTTTTGTATTGTAAAGTTACAGAACTTTCTTCTTCCGGGTACACTCCTCTTCTTCAGCTTCTATTGCTTCTAATGCTTCTTCCCATGTGGACGTATGTACCTCATTTGCAAATTTTGCGGAATGTAGTTTGTGCGGTTGCAAAAATTTTACGGTTGTATCAGTTTCCAGCGAAAACGATGTTAAGCGCATAGGCAGAAACTTCACCCACTCATAATGTTTTTTCGCAGGTGCAGTACATATCTGTATGTTATCTACATGTTCCCAAAGTTCCATAATTTTTTAAATTTCCCAGTTTGGGATCGTCCCTTGTAAAAACATAGCTATATGGCGATATCACTTTAACGTTTGTTGCGAGCGTACCATGAAGATTGTCAGTCAATGTACGACTATTCATCGTGCATTTCAGTTAGTTCCGAGTACGATTTACAAACATTATCGGCGGATTAAACTGCGTACAGTTCCCAGACGAAGAACTTGTATACAATATGCGTATAAACAACTCCAGATGTCGCTGATGCACACATCGAATTGTATACGCTATTAAATATCGCCGACGGTATTAATTTACTTTATTATATCGCAGGTCCTTTTAGAATAAAACGCCCGGAAAAAGTAGGTATTACGTATTACCCCCGTCTTTTTTTACCACAATTCCGTATTTTCTCCTGCCGTTCGGAAAGCGCTTATGTAAACTTCGATTTACATTTACTTTAACCGATACCAAGTGAATTGTTAGACATACATACGGATACCTACATTCTGACTATTCGTACGCCTACAAAAAGCAAATATTTACCGTTCTTCAGGTAGTGCGCGTACCGATATTTTCGAGGAAGAATGGAATATCGGTTCGAGAATCTGCATGAGGCAAATACGATGAACGCTCGCTTATGTATGCATATGCGCATGAAAATTCGGTAGATTTTAGACAGTTTGTACTAATTTTTACACGTCCGCTGTAAAGGTTACGGTTATAAATTTTTTCAAAGTTCAAATAACGTCCGAGAACGATTGGTTTTGCTGCGTAGAAGTGACGTATTAGGAAAGACAAAGACTGATGAAACTTAAACTTCACCAACAATAAAGTTATTCGATGGTTAGTTCGATACTTAAGTGTAGGAAGGTAATTTGTGAGTTGGAGTAACTGCCTATCAGCGCACACTTCGTATATCATCAAATGATAAATAAAAAATGCATAAACTGGTTTATTCTATAGTCTCTTATCTCGCTCACTTAAACTTCTTAATATTTCTGTAAATTCTGATTTTCTTGCTTTTCTAAAAATGTTTAATAACAATTATATGAAATACAAACGTACCATCTCAAATATCGGTTTTATTGGAAATCTGGTAACCTTTGGTGCTGTCACTACAAGACCAATGCTTCGATTTAAACGTGAGACGTGCTATAATATTTAAATTAAACAATTAAATATAGTACACCAGAAGACAATGTTAAATCACATTGTCGATATTAAATAAACTTTAACATTTTAAAATTTTTATAACTTTCTCTTTTTTCACAACTTTGCACTGTATTCAACATCCTATTGCATTTATTTCTAACAAATGTCTTACTAATAATCTAAACTCCTAATTTCCACTTACACAATGTTATTCATATTTTATCTTCCCAACAAGTTTTTAGTAAATATTGTTGACTGAAACAACAGAATGAAGGCCATCACGATTTAAACAAACAATGAGTAAACGTAAAACAAAATCATCCAACACGGTAAATTAGTTGTAGGTACTATCACAGAACTTTAAAAAATTGGATGAAGTTTACGTATATCTTTTGTTATCGCTCTTCTTTTCAAAATTGTGACACATTCGGTTTATTATAACACATTTAAGCAATACTGTATGATGCATGATCTTCAGAATTTTCAGATTCTGAATGAAATTATTTTTTTTATTAATAAAGCAGAGCTTCCTCAAAAGATTATACCGTACATCAATCTCGATTACATGTGAAAAATATTGCATTTTTGAAGCAATTACACCAAGAATATTCCGAAACAAATTATCGCAATATGGCGTTTAAGCGGATACCAGGAAACTTTATTTCGCTTTGAAGTTCTACATAGATATTGTTACAACTTACATTAATGTCTCTCTAATGTGGTCTTAGTAGACCAAGTTGCCTTTGCCCTTTATAGTTTCAATATCTGTAAGACCACATTATAATGATGACATCTATTAAAAAAGTAAAGATATCATTAATGAGAAGGCAAGCGGTTCCAAAACAGATCCCTGAACAACACTCAAAGTAACCTAAACATCACGATGAATAACTTCCACAGCTTTTCTAGAATTTAATTTACGCAAATTGTGAATCATTTGGAAAGTGAAGAAAACCAATTAATGGTTGCATTTAATTCTACACTTCTCCAACTTAACCAATAAACGTTGGTGGGGAATGCAATCAAAAGCTCTACTAAGGTTACAAAATACTCCAACAGAGTAGTGTTTTTTTTAACAATAAGTGTCAAGATGCAGTAATAAAATTGAAGCACAGCTGAAATGGCCGATTTACCTGGTCGGAAGCCATGTTAGGACAAGTGATTAAGATAACATCTTTCCAAAAAAGACAGCCTAAGAATCCTACGAAACGACGCAAGTAAAACTTCGTTTGTCCTGTTAAGACGTCCAAGTACATATCGTAGTACGTATCCCAGTTCATATGCGCTCGGGGCGTTAGCCTTGTAGTACTGGAGATTGCTGGTTAGATTTTGGTACACTACCCGACAAAAACATAGACGCGGTATCGTTTTTACTTACCAAACAAAGTTTATAGACATTGTATAAAATGTTAATGAGTGTTATTAATACTTGTTATGTAAATAGTCCATTTATAGATATTTCTGGGTATTTATTGCTTTACGAGGGGTAATTGAGATTTTCCCAGATCAAAATAGGAATTTTAAATGCGACGAAAATTTAGACCCTATGCATTTATTACATTAATATAAGCAAAAATGCTTTAATTTGATACTTCTCTTTATATGCAGCGGTTGTGCTGGTAAAGTGTACACATTTCACCGCGAGAAATTATATTTTATAAAATGTTTGCAATATGGGTAGAAAAAAACAATTATCCTTGATAGAAAGGGGTAAAGTTCTAGCCTGGCACCAGGATGGTGTTAGTAAGAAGGAAATTGCTCGTCGGTTATGAAGAAGCGATCATTCCGTTAGAAATTTCCTAAAAGATCCGGAAAATTACGGCAAACCAAAAGGCCAGGGGCGACCGAAAGCTGTAAGTGAGCGGGATAAACGCATGATATTGCGGTGTGCATCCAATTCTTTTGCGTCGGCGAGAGTTATTGCAGAACAGGCGGGGGTACAAACGCACGTGCGTAATGTTCAAAGGATTTTAAAGGCGTCACCGGTAATATCACGGAAGAAAATGTTGAGCAAACCGCCACTTTCGGCGGAACACAAAGAAGCGAGGTTGATATTTGCTGAAGAACACGTATCCTGGAAGAAACAATGGGAAAAAGTTATATTTTCCGATGAGAAACGTTTTAATTTGGACGGACCGGATTATTATTATTATTATCATGATCTGTGAAATCAACCAAAAGTGAAAATGACCAGACAATTAGGGGGTGGATCTGTGATGATATGGGCAGCGATTGGATTTCGCGATAAAAGTGGGATAGTGTTTTGCACAAACAAAATGACATCTGTGACGTATAAAGACTTATTGCGTGACAATCTTCTACGTTTTGGAAACCAATGGGCCGGGCGCAATTTTGTTTTTCAGCAAGATAACGCACCAATTCATAAAGCAAAAACCATTACTGAATGGTTTAAAGAGAAAAAGATTAAAACTTTACAGTGGCCGGCACGGTCACCAGACTTAAACATTATTGAAAACATGCGGGGTGAATTGGCACGTCGCGTTTATGGCGGAGGCCGTCAATATTTCACGGTTCAGGAACTGAAAACTTCAATAGTGACCGAATGGCAGAATATCCCTCAAAATCATGTGTTAAATTTATATAAATCTATTTATAACAGACTATTGGAAGTGATGAAGAACAATGGAGGATCTACGCATTACTGATGACTCATTTGTTTATTTTTGTTTTACATTTGCAACAGAGCGTCTAAATTTTTGTCGCAGAAATTGTTTAAACATTGGTAATAATTTATTATTTAGTTCATATATTACTGGAGGAGAAATTTTTAAGTTTATTTTACTTTTATGAATAAAAACTTAATTAGATATCTTGCTAGTTTCGCAAAGAAATGTTGTAACCCTTAAAACCCGTAAAATATCTTACCGCGTCTACGTTTTTGTCGGGGAGTGTATGTACTGGATGCAGAGAAAATACGTATTTTTTGGACACATTTAATTTCATAGATTCTAATGCGACGTCTGCTAATTCGTCTTTATCGACAAATCATTATTTCGGGCAAATCTATGGTACGTTGTGAGCAACAGTGGCCACGAGATTAAGCTCTGCGACATCCCATAATGCACATGGCCCTAACTGGATGTGTCTAGTCAGTTCTTTAAATTTGTTGAAATATCCGAAATCTTTATGAGCGTAAAGTTGTTGCCTTAATACATGACCTGTGGGCAAATACAATCGAAGCTAGAACGAATAACGCAAGGCACACAGGCATTTAGTCGTCCAGAAAATTATGGCGTCTTTCTTGTCGCGGATTTCACTCGAGGCGTGCAGAAGAGAACACTGCACAGCGTACCCTTGCAGGCAATATTTTAACAAGGTATAATGCACGGCGAGCCTTAACGTACTAACAGCGTAACTTACGGCCTATCGCGCATGTAGCAATACCTACTGTTGTTGACAAAGATTTTATTTACAATAATTGCCGCATCGGCCGGTGCGTATATTGCTAATAATACTTTATTATGAAAGTTTCTTCGCCGTTGCGCGCAATCCAACCGCGGTTATCGGTTATAAATTTGCTTATGGTAGTCCCGGTGTCGTCTCTCCTGGTTATATGCGCTCGCTCGATCGTATTCAAAAGCTTAAAGTGAGGCGACAAGAAATTTGTTATGTATTATTTAATGTGCACGACGTTAATGCCATCTATATTGCGTCGCGTATAATGTTCGATGTTATGTATGTACGTGTAGATATTCTTTTTGTACTACCTCTTTCGCGGGTTATGGATGGTAAGATAATTGAAAGAAAATTTTATACAATCATATTTATGCTGCACGCCTTAGTGTTTCCCACCTTAGTGAAATGCGTCACTTTCAACATTGGCGAAAGTTAAGTGTTTGTGGATGCTAAATTTTTTTTTTTTTTGAATTAGAATCTTAGCTTACCCCGTACAAGATTCAGCTAATACAAGAACTAAAGCCTCTGTAACATTCCGAAAGAATTCCTGCCAAATTAATACGGCAGGATGAAAAACTAAAAGAACAAAGCAAATCTTGAGGCTGCACGATGGTAGAGACGAATTATTTCATACCACCTGTACATACCGTCCGTAGCACACAACGATCTTTTACGCGCATGTACATATTTATAGTCGGTAATGGTTAGTCCTCGTGGCACGGGCTATCCTCCGGTCAAATGTGTCGTCCTCTCACTCTATTTTATGAGTATGTTATTAACCGGATAGGTTGACAAATGACCGAAGCTAGCCCGTGCTATGCGTGACCTCTGATCTCGTCGTATCTGGCATACTCACACACGCACACAAGCGCGACACAACACATACGCTTCTTCCGAGGTTTGGCGGTGGTTATTGACACCGATTAAACTACTGCAACTTATTTTCGGTTCTTTCTTCTCGATTTTCTCTTTTTTCTTCTTGTTTTTCCTCTTCTTCGGATAGTTGCTGTCGGTGTCATCTAGACGATTGCGCCGTTAAAATATGCGCCAAACGAGCGACGTTCTTTAAGTTATAATTTATCCTCTTTTGATATCTGGATGTGACATCGGAGTCTTCGCGGTCGTGATATCTTTCTCCTTTATTTATCTTTTTTTGTTTGTATGTATGTTGTGTATTTGTACAGTATCTTGTCACAATATTAGGCCTTAGTAATAAGAATTATATTTTATATTAACAAATGCGTGAGTTTTTATAACGTTACGCTTCATCTAAAGAGTTTAGAAGATTAATAGTTGTTCAGTTGTTTTAATCAAAATGTGGTATGAATAACTAGCACCTAACCACCTCGGAGGAGAGATACGTCCATGTCTACCGCATTCTGCATAATGCTTTCATCGAAGTAAAGAAGCTACGTCAAGATTAACGCATTTTATACACGATGGAATATAATAATTGTCGTCTACCGGGTTTTTTGGTTGGTTACAATGAAAAAATTCGTACACCGCACAAAACTTGATTCGTGCCATTGTTGCCTGTAAAAAAGGTGGCAGCGTTGGGCACTAGACAAGCCATATAATTTATAATGTTTACTCAGCCTGGAGTTGCATTGCATTGTTGTAGTAGCAATAGGCTATTTTGCTTCTGTTGCCTCGGCCGAATATTTAGGCTTCGATGATTGAGGTTAATGATACCTTTGCATGATGTTACGTATTTTAACCAAGAAGACACTCATATCTGTCTCGTATAAATTAAGCTAGAGGTCAATCGCAAAATTTTCTTTGATCTTTAATTACTTGGAGGAGTGGTAGAAGATAAATCCAAGGTGGAAAAAAGAATCTGAGGAAAAAAAAAGAAAGTAAGGATAAAGATGGTGCGAAAAATGAGGAAGATGCAAAGGAAGGCAAAAAGATGGGAAAGAAGGGTAAAGCAGAAGAAAAAATGGTCTAAATAAGAAAACAATAGCTGCGATACAAAAAGCCCCAGAAAAATTGAAAGAAGAAGAGGAACGTTTAAAGAAAGAAGAGAAAAACAGAATAAAAAGGAAAAAAAAGCTGAAAAAAACAAGATTAGAACGAGGAAGAAAAGGGAGCAGGAAAAAGAAGGAGAAAGAACGAAAAGAGAGGTTAGAGGCAGAAACTTTTATGGTCAAAACAGAAAGCTCATCGAGTCAGAGCACTACACACACACAAGCTATCTTGGCTAATTTAAAAACACAAGGTTTGGAGCTTCGATATGTTGCCATTCGAAAGTCTAAATTACGTACCACAATGAAAATTAAATAAATACAATAAAAAAGTAGAAGGTAAACAAAAACAGCAGGCGCCAAGGGAAGACGAGAAACCAATCGAAGTTGAAATTGTAAAGAAATCCCCAGAAAAAGAACCACTCCTGATGTTAAAGAGATGTTATAGAAGATAAAGCTTATGCCTGCTATTTTTGTTTTACTTTAAATTTAAATACTTGTGAAGAAAGAGGATAAAAAAAGCAGTTAAATCCAAACCGTTGGAAGTTTAATTATAGCTGACAGAGTGAGCTTTCAACTTTCTTATTTTTGGTCTAATACTAAAGCAAGCTACTGTACAAGTATATAATTGTTACAAAGTCTCAGAGCACGCGCAGCAGGATCTATCCAACTGGTTTTCCGAGCGCGTCCATATCCTATAAGGCCTCTTAAGGGCGATATTAATTTAATTAAATTTTATCGCATATTTTAGATATTTCGGAGTCGTATTATAAATACTGCCGACTTAGACAATAACTTATATTTGAAACGGACCCCGGGAATTGCTGGCATTCTTCGAGTTTCTTCCACTTACACGGACGAACGTTTATATACTGCTTCGAGTTGCATAATAGATTAAAATTTTGTCTATTCGACGTGAAACATCCGAGCATTGTCCATGTGTGTATATATTATCTCGTAGTCGAATTTATGGGAATATGAAGAGGAAAGAAAATTGTAGACGTTGGACGCGGCGTATTGAAACCCGACACTGTATTCATTGTTTATGGACTTAATTACATGTAGACGTGGTTAAGGAAAATCTAACATGGAAGAGGAATTTTTTACAAGAATATGTATGTTGTCGTTTACAATAGTTTGAACATTGGATAGAATTTCCCTCGATGGACACATGAAAAAATTACTTCGATCAAGAGCACTATTTGAAATATAAGGGAAGATCCCATATTCCATGGCATGGAAGAATAGCGTTTGATCACGTAATTACGTCATGCGTGGAGAAGTTTGAAGGGACTGGTTCTATATTATACGCCAGGCCTTACTATTATTATTATTAAGGATGGACCATGGTACAGGTGACTTTAGTCACTGCGATTTAAATAGATCTATTGTAACGGTGCTCTCTTGTGCATTAGAACGGTTTGAGGCTTTCAATAGACGTTAATATCATTCTAGTATCTCCTTCCTTCAATCCAGGAAGTGTGAGAAGTGGCCCACTAAAGTGTCGATGATGATATGTAATCTAAGGTCTGCTTTACTGAACGATAGCTCTACCTTGGTTTTTGGCGAGCCTTGCTTTATCCTGGCATGTTTTGCGAGTGTGACAGGCATCCTCCCATTTCTTG
The DNA here is from genome assembly GCA_902654985.2 of Oryctes borbonicus. Classification (NCBI taxonomy): domain Eukaryota; kingdom Metazoa; phylum Arthropoda; class Insecta; order Coleoptera; family Scarabaeidae; genus Oryctes; species Oryctes borbonicus. The sequence continues at coordinate 5,259,828 of LR736870.1, forward strand.
ATTGATCGCTTTAACACTATGTGGAGCCACAAATCTCTGCACAATAAGCCCCTGGCGCAGATATAAAAAAAAATAAACGTAATGAACTGTAGTTCATGTGTTTTTCACAGCGAATAAAACAACTAGCAGACCACTATCCACTGAAATCTGTAACTGCTTATCTAACTTTTCATTTTTTTTTTCAATTTCTTAATGGCTTAGATCCCGAAGAGTAACGTGGTTATTGCATCGCAGTTGTCTTGTTTTTTTTGGTTTAAAGGAACTGAGAGATTCGTAAGAATACAAGAAAACGTGGATGGAGTTAAAGTTACCTTTATGCGTAGTCTAAAACGCTTTGGAATAAAACATTGCAACTACATTGAACATCAGCGAAGCATCGTTCAGATAGATTTATCTTTTCACATTTAAAAAATTTAAATTGTTCAGGAGTTGAAAGATGGCGATTTGCTGACTTGCTGGATTTTCAGTGAAGAAATATTGCAGCGTGTAAATAATTATTTGACATCGTTGGGCCGTATCTTTTTCCAAGACGATAGTAGATACGACGCAATTGTGGATGTAAGCAGCTGCATACACATGGTCTGAAGATTTTTGGCGTTTGGTTTTTTTAATTATGGATAAAGGTCGGAGTATGCCTTTTTTTGGATAGGAAGTCAAACTGTAGAGCCAGCATCAATACGATGTTTGCCACGTTAAAACGGGGTTGGCTAGTGATCACAATAGTGGATGCTTGGATCTACGAGGTGTTGCTCCGCCCAATAAAGCAACTACAGTAGTGAATATTTAGTGCAATACGTGCTTCAATTTCCGAAAATCATTTGGTTGCAGCCGAATAAGACCACAAGTCATACTGCTCGTGTATCCATCCTTCGTCCCTTTTCTGGACGGCTCATATGCAAAAATCGCAACATCACGATCCCCAGATTTTGGGAGACCTTCGAGAAATTTTTAGTCAGGATTAGAAACGGCGTTAATATAAAATGGCATGCTTTACTCAACGCAGACCTTTGAGATTTTCTTCCAAAAATAAGCATTTATTGAAAAATATGGTGATTTTATGTATCGAAAATTCTAAGCAAATGCTGCGAGATCTCACAGGATAGCTTTATTTAGTGATACTCTTAAAAGAATCTTATTTTCCAAATTTTGCAGAATCTTTCGAGTTTTGCTTAGTGATCAATATTCACCGTTTGAGAGGTAATAGCTACACGCTGTTCACTCGAAAAGACACGTTGTCAAACTAGGAAAATTTCTATTTCACAATTAATTATGCAGCAGATTTGAAGAATGTAGTCTGTGTGAAGGTGCGACATTTAACACAAGAATTTCACTAAGGATTTAAGGATGTTGAGCCGCGTGCTTTCAATACCAAAATGGCTTAGTTAGATTGATCCATATATCCAGATATTATCAAAATATACAACAATATTAGATTACCTAGATTTAAATGAAGCACACCTACATCTTTTATCTGAATAAACATGCCTTTCGTGGACGCATTGAAATCCTTTCCTGGCAGCAATAACTAATAGATTTAGATAGGTGCATCCTAGTAAAATTTCATATTGTACGCCGTTTTTATTTACTGCCACCATGATCTATGATCTAAAATATTGCACCTTTCCCTTCGTAAAAAAAGCAGTCGCGTTAGTAACGTCTCGAGATCTAATCGATATCCGCGATATCTCTGTCGAAAAGGCAAAGAAACAAAGTAGAAAAAAGAAATACGCACGATGGGATTGCTAGACAAAGAAAAGGAACAAATTTATACGGGTACCAGCAAAATTTATCTTAATTTATGCATCTAGAAGTTATGAATATTGAAAGGGGCAGATCTGCAAAATCAGGTAGAAATATTTAACTGCTGCGGTTGATAAGCTACGTTTTCTTTGGAGGATACAATAAGTTTTAGTCGCGTTGAAGATACATTTTTGTAATTTTATGTATGTAAGGTACAAGGATCATTACATCCTGTATAAATTTTAATCGTTGCGAAAGCTTTCGTTTCGTATGAATTTGATTGCGTTCTTTGGTCAAATTCAATATGTTTAATCGGGGTTACACGAAGAAAATGTAACTTTATCGAATCAATTTGAGGATTCCTTTTGTAGCGTTCACTCTGTAATCTTTACTTGAAAGGTTTGACAACAACTTAACAGCTATTAGTGCTAGATATTCAGTATTGTAAAAGATTAACCTCTTATATGCAAGAAATGAAAGAAATAATCGTTAATATTTTGAACCTTCATGCGATCGACGTAGAATTTCCTTCCAATCCAACAGTGTAATTTGGAAAGAATGGGTTCTTTTAGTTTGAAAATATCTTTATTTGAAGTCTGCATTCTGAACATCCTGTGTAAGATTGAGCAACGATAACAATAGGATGTGGTGCCCATGACCTTACAGTTCGTTTCTGCAAAAGTAGATACAGTCCGTTCGTTTTATACAGGTGATAAGGATGATTGCGCAATGTATAATATGTTGCATTGTATTGTACCCGTATTCCGCAAAATTGAAAGGTAAATTCGGGTGTGCACCATCGGCTCTTGCATGCGAAGGGACTCAGTATGCAGAGATATATTATCGCGAACGATGCCGTTCCGGTGCTAGATACAAAAAAGTTTTTAAGATAGTTTTCGTAGATTATGAGCAGCTCTCGATAAATTATCTCTATGTTACTGAATGAACACGGAAAATTGCCATATCTAGTCGTATATGTAAAAAATAAAATCGAGAGTGTACTTACCGTCTTAAGCGTCTTCCCTGACTTGAAAAATTGGAGAAACGAGATTAAATAATTTTAATATAAGGTGAGTTTTCAAAGTTAACACCCGATTATTTGTCAAATAGACAAATAAGCTATCTAATTTTAATTTATTAGAAGAAAACCATTATAGACGAGATGAATTGCTTCATTGCTAGCCTTTGCTGATTCTAGCTTGATGGCTGTCTTTGCTAAAAAAAAAACGGTTGTATCATCCGCATACATGCAAATCAGTTCATCAGAGACAAGCTACTCCATGAAATACAAGCAAGTATGTCGATATATACCTCTGAAGAACATTATTATTATTATTATTACTCAGACAAATGATTCACGGCTTCATGTTGTAGACGACCGCTAAGGCAAAAAGTTATCCAATCAGCTACCACACCTCTAATTCTATAACTATGGAGCTTGTTTAATCGCAAAAGATCGAGAGAGGGAAATGTCTTTTGTCAACCTCTTCTATGGCAATGTTATAGAACGATATCAAGGCAGTTGTGGCCGATTATTTTTTGCCGCGTAGAATCTTGTGTTTGCTGAGGAAGGACAATAATCTGTTTAACAAGGACATGGAACACTTTACACACACAACTTACACACTAAAAGGCTCCTGAGGTTATGAAAAGCTTCAAAAAATCTTATATACCCCGTTGGGCCGTCACCACACTTAAAAAATGCAGTATTCAAAAACTTTGCCAACGTTTGATATTAAAGATATCGGCCTGTAGTTGTTAATGTTGTTATTGCTGTCCTTCTTATGGATTGGTACGACTGTAATCGACAAATTAACGAGATAAGTTAATAGTGTTATAACTAAGTTGCGGAACTCTTTAAAAGTCTTTGTTGTACCGTATGTTCGTTTTTTTTATGTTTGTACAACTTACTTTAAGAATAATTTTTTTAAGCATTCCCAGTACTTCTGATTTACATCGAGGAACACCATTTGCTCCTAAGCTCCTAAATTGCAAATCAAACAAATTTATAGATTTCGTAGTGCAAACTCCAAACCCGTGCAAATTGGAAGACCTCACAAGCAGAACTGACGTCATCTTCATTTAATATTTGTATTCCGGAATCTGTTTGATCGTTTATCGCGTTCAAATAGAATAGCCGGTCATGTGGAGCAAATGACGATCGACGTATGAGATGAGAACGAGTTCTCTTTCCCACTAATACGTATAAGTGCGTGGCCTACGTGGATTCACGTTTACGTTTGCAGGAGAAGGACCTCGCCTTGAGTAAATCAAATATTTACCGATCGCTCTCTTCGGCTATATCTCCACGGAACCGATGGCAAAACATCGCCACCAACCGTGTGGTAACCTCGATCGAGAAATACGCGTCTTATAAACGCAAATGGCGGCTAATGCGTAACCGCAAATGGAGTTACCTTGCTACCGGGAGTTTTGCGCGATAAATCGCCGACGACTGGTTGGACTTTGAAGAAACGAATTTCATTCAGACGCAGATGTGATTCGAAATCAGGCTCTTATTATTTGCAAAATTTGTGGAATCAGTATGAAATGTTACACGCGAATAAGCTTTAATTTTGCAATAATTTAATTCATAATTTCTACACCAGCTTGCAGGTTCATAGTGAACACAAGCTCCGTTGTTTGTTTCCTTTTTCTTTCCATTCGGGCCAGCGCAGTAACAGTCGAAAGCAGAAAAGACAACGATCGTACTTAAGTCGACGATTTAGCAAAACGGCCATTTCCATCGGTATCACGGCGAATTAGATAAAAGGGAATTTATTATAAGAGCAGTAGCGAATACACACGGGTATATGCGAATGCTCGTCCTCGGAGACATTAGCGTAACAGTTTTATTGGTAATATGCATAATTAAATTAGTTGTATATTATGTGTACGGCAGACCGTTTAGCTCGCCTTAATATATTTCGGATAATGAGAAGGACGAGATTTCTTTTAAGCGTTTCAATGAATTTACAGCGAGATAATAAAATAAATTCGCGATAATGCGAAGGCGACGTTTCTCGCGGTCCCTAATGTAACCGGAATAATAAAAGGGGGGCAGTTTACATATGTCAAATAAGCGTTGCGCTTATAAAAGCCTTATAAATGGCGAGTTAATTCTCTCGTAGATTAGTCGAGAGACGGGTTTTATGCTCTCGAAATTATACCAGCTTATCGGGGCGTAAATGTTCGAATCCTTTTTAGAGTCGCTGTTGATTATCGCCGATTCAATTGTTTATACGCGTACGATAATCGGAAGAATGCATCCCGTAACCTACAACCAACAGCTGCTTGATATCAATGTACTTTCGATTGTTTTTCTTACTGTTTTACGGCTGATGCTAAACGGAGAAATTTTATGTATCAGCCGTTTTTTTGCTGATCTCATCGTATGTGATGGTTCACAATCTTTCGACCATTAAGCTCGCGTCATTGTTCAATGCAAGTTCTTCTTGATGGTTAGAGAGGGATGAATCGATCATTTTTCACAGCTCAAATAATAGCCGGCATTTTGTTCTGCGAAACAAATGTATTTGTTATGTATTGATTGAAGATTTGAGCATGAAAAAGGTAGTTGCGGCGCTGCTCACTCAGAACCAAAAATACATTCGAAATCCGCGTTTAAACGAAATAAATCGTAGTTTTGGTGTCGATTAATAACGGTAGATGGAACTTGGATAGATCGGTTTAACCAAAGCACAGTCGAAACAGTCGATTAGAGAGGGTGACCCGCCCCAGAATAAGGCGGGAAAACTTTTAGAGAGTTGAAAAAGGAAAAATAGTAACCCATCATTACTTGACAAAGCAAAGGAAGAAGATAAATGGCAGTATTTGAAGAAAAATTTTGCTCCACCAAGGCAAGTCTCACACTTCAGTGGCCACCATGACAAAAATTCATGGGGTACGTAAATTGGGCCCAATTCACCGGATTTGGCCCCCAGCGACTTTCTTCTGTTTCTTGTGCTCAAACTTTCGCCCAGAGGAATGAGGAGGTCAGCACATTCGCACATGCTTGTTCTGCGGAACAAGATGCCAGGTTTTTGCTTATTGTCCTTGATTATCATTTCACTTGGATAAAAAGTGAAATTTTACAGTAATGCTCTTAATTCTTTGCAATATCTTTACTAACATCGCCAATAACAATGTTCACAGGAAAATAAAAAAAAATTCTGACAAATTTTCCCATAGCAGACTTTTGCTTGCTTGAGACTTTCTTCTAAGCAGGAGAAACGTGTTTATATCGCATATCAAAGTTTAATTTTATTTTTCTCAATAATCCAATCTATTTCCGGATACATTTCTTTTAAGAGAACATCCAAATCGAATGCATTAACCCTTGAACCTCGAGAGAAATTAGATATCACTAAATTCATTTTCGAAACGATTACACAGAAGAAAAAGCGAAGTAGGTACATCTACCTAGCCCGTATCTTTGAGATATTTCGAATTCATTTACCAATTAATACGAACGCAATACTACCAACCTACGTTTGCTTTTAGTGCACGACCCGACCGACCGATACGAGAGACGAAAAGGAGAATAATTATTTCGTTAATTTAGGATAAGTAAAGTGCGCTGCTTAATGCCGAGCCTTTTCTCTTTTTCTTGTGTTCCGTGAGTACCGCGCATTAGCGGTCTCACAACGGCAACGGTGTCGTCGAGATCTCCGAAAATATTTTTATTACGCCTTCTAATATCAGTCGATTAGCTATTCCATTTAAATAACTGTCAACGCGAAGCGTTTTTCCATCAGTTCCAACTTATATATTAGCGGTGTTCGGTCTTGTTTATCTATCCGGGTCTTAGATCGTGCCGCTCCTAAGAGCGAGTATAACTATTATTCCGGCTCGGTTTTGGCTCTTTTCATTAACACTTCGGCTGATTTACGAAGGAAACGGCAAGAGCGAGGGCCCAGCTTGTCAGTGTCGCTAGTCGAGGTTCTGCTGTCTTGAATATAGATCCCTTTGCTTTGTGTTCCTTTCTTCGTACAATGCATTGACTAAATTATGTGTAACGCTGAAGAATTTTTCAGTAATACTGAAATTCTATTGGATGTGAAACATGCTTAAACATTGGAACTACTGGAGGTACGGTTAGGTATGTTAATACCGTGGTTTCCTTTTCTTTAGTTGCAATTGTTTTTTATTTAGATTTAGGTTGGTGTACAGTGGTCACCAATTTAAACCTTGATTTTCCCGCTTGAATGGATATTTTCAAGTCTTTCAATAATTGAGAGATCTTGACGCCAATGACGAAGATGTACAATGCCAATTTTCCGCGAGTTGTCGTGTCGTTGGGTTTATTCTTGACGATTGGTGGGGCCCTTAAGAGATATTGGCTGCTAGTGCATGTATGAGGATAGCTTGAATATTAGCGAAATATTATCTCTAATATGCAATACCACGTTCCACCGTTGGCTGAAAGCAAGCATGGTAGTGGAAGACTCGATACCACTTGGGACAATCTATATAAAGCAAAGCACATAGATGATAGAGAAGAGAATAGTGCCTCGATGATTCCAACCAGCATTACAATCTGCACGGAGTCCCATTTACTTTACTGATGTTGTCTGTTCAGCAGACTTTCAGCAAACATCAGGCGGTTTTGGTCCAAGCGTAAAATTCATTAATGCTGCATTTTGTAAATTTAACATCAACTTATTTGGTCCATTGAACCCGTACAACATCAAACTGGTCCAGGTTCTCTTCGACACACAAGTAGAAGACATTATCATCAAATAATACTAGGCTGCCATTATCACACACTTGGAAGATCATTAATAAATATAAAAAAATGTAGAGGACCAAGAACGGAACCCTGGGGTACACCTCTCCGGATTGTTCGGGTGCCAACCGAACGCTTTGCGATCTCTATAATCCGTTTCCTGTCATCAAGATAAGATGAGAACCAATCGCAGATCACACGACTCAAGCTGTAGTTCTTCACCTTGAGCAATAACAAAGAGCGATCGACCAGAATGGTAATCCTTGTTAACCAATATATGCACCTTATCTATTTATCTAAAGAAATAAAATAAATTCAAATATACCTCAAAACTATTTTCTTTTTCTAACGTCAAACACCCACACCATCTCCGCTAACATATTTACAACTAATTAGCGTGCTTTTACGTATCATCTCGCGATAAAGATCTAAATACACGGCTGTGCATAGTATATGGACCCTATTAAGCGCGCTCGTTCGACCCGTAAACTCGTCGTCGTCGTTGTTGTACGTATATCGCGTTGTAAGTAAGTGGAACAAGAAAAACACATAAATCGCCCGATATTTACGACTGCGTTCTTTTATTGACTATTAATTTTAATAAATTGTCGAATACAACAACGCTGTCGGTTATTAAACGCCAATAAAATTATCTATTAACGGCCCGAACGGACAATTTTTATCATGCGATGCACTCCGAGAAGCGCTAAATAAACATTGTAAAAAGGACAAGGAGAGGATGGAAACGCGGGGATATATACGGCGATCGTATATCACATCTGATAGCAATAATCAAAACGCTAAATAAAAATTAACTTAAGCGCTCACCTTTTCCATTTCGAGGGGGAAGAAATCGACAGATTACCGCTGGCAACCCACTCTTGTTACGCAATTCCATATTGCTTGTCAATTAACATCCAACTTACATAAATATTGAATTTCATTGCTTCGTTTTATTGCTTTTAATAGAGATGTGAAAGATAAGACGTTAGGATCAATGCATATTCCATCCTTCTTAATAGGAAGTTCGTTGCATTTGGCGTATGTATAGATTTAATACACTGTGTCCAATTGAGATTGCATCACACTGGTCCTGATGTTGAAAAGAAAGAATCAGAGTGGAATGCTCTAGAAAGAAGGTATTTCTTTAAAATTCAATTAAAAATAGTAATGGTAACTCTCCAATTCAGATGAAGGTCGTCAAATTCTTCTTTAATATCACTCAAGTTGCCAATTTCTAGCATTGCTTAATATATAACTTTTTTTAGTCCACATTGTACTTGATCTCTCGAAGGCGTTCGACAGTATAGATAATAATTTTTAAGTCACGAGAAATATTTTAGACAGCTGAAACCTAATAATTATGTCCAACCTGATCTTGCTACATTGAAGTAAAGGACGATATACGGTACTTATGGGGAACATACAAAGATGTATGTACAGCGAAAGAGTTTATGGACGGGGAGCGCGTTGAACTGCTTCAACGGTGCTTTTGAAGTGTTCATTCGAAAGCGTTTTTGGTTTTGAGTGAGCAATCGCGGCACTCAAGACGCGGTTAGCTTCTTCAGATCTTCTCAAATCTTCAGTCAATTTGTGATAAACACGTTCCATCGAGATGTTCACATCCTCTGCTCTCCTTCCAACCCAATTAGACGGTGATCTAGCACCATTTGGTGAATTTTTCCGATTTTATCGGGAACGGTTTTTGGTCTTTCAAGCTGGCACCACCACGTTTAAATTCAGCAATTTAGCGACGATTTTTTCCACTTTTAGAGGAACCCTCTCGATGACTGACAGAAACGATACTTAAACTGCAATTTGAGAATTCGACATGGCTGAAATCTTCTAGAGTATCTTTCTTCAACGCATGCACGATTATATTATCAGAGTACGTTTTCGCCGAGGGAAGCCATCCCTATGTTGCTGTATGAAGCTCTTTCGACTATCCTCGTTTTAATAGTGACATTATTTGGATATACACAAACTTCATTGCAGTTAATTCTAACAATTTGGTGTCAATGACTTAAATATGAGCTCTTGTGTGAGCTGCCTCTAGCAAATTCCTAGGTGGGACAATCACAATTGCAGGCAGTGTTTATGTGAACACCTTTATCATTTAATATGGTATAATTACTTAAATTTTTAAACTAATTAAAACGCGAGACGGAAGATTTAAGATGATACGTTTATTTTGTTCTCTAATTAGCGTATTTATATTTTTATTGGTGAATTTTAAACTAGTTATAAAACGAGGCGCATAAAATAAGATGTTGAATAATAATATGCTTTACGAAATGCAGAATAAAAATCAGTGGCCAACAAAAGTGTCTTCAGGTCTATTAAATATGAGTTGAGTTTTCTTTTTTCAGTAGTTTTCCAGCAAGAGGAACGTGTTTTCTTTAACGACTCTAGAACAATACAATTATCAACTACAACGTCCATATGTAGGGGGAAAATCTTCCCACAGGAGTTAGACTTTGCCAATGGCTTTTACATCAATGGTGTTTCTCGTCAAATTAATTTTAATTAAATAGAATTTGTGTTATTAACACCTTCAAATTGGAATTACAACCAGCAAGTTATTTCGAGGGCAGATATTCAAATTAGCGTCATCTCATTCCTTTATTGATCGAGCGATTGCGATTGTTCTAGGATCACAGCAAATTTTACATTAATTTGGATAATGGGAAATGGGAAGTGAGAAGATTGGATAGAAAAGAACTTATTGCCCCGTTTTACCACTACCATCGTTGGCTGAATTTAAGATACATCTCTATACTCAGACTCCGAAGATAATAGGCTAAAAAAAAACCTATTTTTGCGACACCAACCTTCCATTTGTTGTACGGCCTCGTTTACACGTAGCTGATGTTGATCAGGATCTTTGGATGAGATATCCTCGGCGTAGTTGATTGCTAATCTATAGTGAATGTGGGTGTTCAAGTTATAGGTGCGTATAAGAAACATAAGTGGGCCTAAAATCGGTCCTTGAGTAATCCCGAGTTTTTGGGGGGAATATCTCAGATTTGCCGCTGTTCACATCAATAAAAATTCTTCTGTTATTTAAGAATGGCACTAAAAGCTTGCATATATTACTACAAACACCTACTGCAAACAATTGGTAGGCTTCAGAAGCTATGTCCAGCGTAATGATTGTTTTTGTAGAAATCTTATTCTTGTAAGCGCGATAACTTTGGACTAAGGTTGTTTATGTAATAATCGATATTACCATTCGTTGCAGGGCCATCTGGTGCATAAAAACCAGAAAATTTTTTTATTGAATTTCCACGAAATTAGGATCTACAACGTTGAATACACACGATAGATGGAAGAATAATTCGGTAACTATTTCTCCGTTGCAACTTATCGTGTGTGCGTTGGAAAAAATCAAAATTTTCCGTGTTCGTTGAAGGAATCCATACCAAGGGGATCACCTCCAAGTATTTCTACAATGCGTCAGCTCCCTATTACTTTCGAAAAAATCCTAAGTATGGAGGTAGGCTGGTAATTGTATACTTTCATCGTGAAAGTGGATAATGTAAGTTAATGGTTGAGAAATCGATTTATAGATGGTGTACAAAATTTCTTTGTTAGTTAAATCATATCCTCAAATTTCTAATAACAGTCTCTATCGCGTGCGAAGTTATACACCAAAAAAAAAAAACATGCCCAGAGGTTCTATCTTTAGGTGTAGTGCAACAATTAGAGATTGTATCTGAGATTGGTACCTGTCAATTCAGTAAATAATGAATTTGTTAGCAATTATAGGAGAGTCGTTAGTTTGTTGTTTATTGTCCGTGTCAATGGCTGTATTTGTAGCTTTATTCTGACCAGTTTCCTGGTTCACAGCGTGTCAAATTTGTTTAATTTCGTTTGTTGATGATTAGATTTTTCTGTTGTAATATTTTACATTTGGGCCTGTTTATTACATCGCATGCTTATGAGTTCTTCCACCTCGAATGGGTGAAAATCATTTACATACACTTTGCAATAATCATTAGAAGGTGTTCTTAGGTGTGAGACAAAATATGTGGTTTCTATATCAAAGAGCTACACTACCCGACACTAAAATGTAAATGAGGGTTATTAATATTTGTTATATAAATAGTCCATTTATAGATATTTCTGGGTATTTATTGCTTTATGAGGGGTAATTGAGATTTTCCCAGATCAAAATAGGAATTTTAAATGCGACAAAAATTTAGACCCTTCGCATTTATTACATTAATAGAAGCAAAAATGTTTTAATTTGATACTTCTCTTTATATGCAGCGGTTGTGCTGGTAAAGTGTACGCATTTCACCGCGAGAAATTATATTTTATAAAGTGTTTGCAATATGGGTAGAAAAAAGCAATTATCCTCGATAGAAAGGGGTAAAGTTCTAGCCTGGCACCAGGATGGTGTTAGTAAGAAGGAAATTGCTCGTCGGTTACGAAGAAGCGATCATTGCGTTAGAAATTTCCTAAAAGATCCGGAAAATTACGGCAAACCAAAAGGCCAGGGGCGATCGAAAGCTGTAACTGAGTGGGAGAAACGCATGATATTGCGGTTTGCATCCAATTCTTCTGCGTCGGCGAGAGTTACTGCAGAACAGGCGGGGGTACAAACGCACGTGCGTAATGTTCAAAGGATTTTAAAGGCGTCACCGGTAATATCACGGAAGAAAATGTCGAGAAAACCGCCCCTTTCGGCGAAACACAAAGAAGCGAGGTTGAGATTTGCTAAAGAACACATATCCTGGAAGAAACAATGGGAAAAAGATATATTTTCCGATGAGAAACGTTTTAATTTAGACGGACCGGATGGGTACTCGCATTATTATCATGATCTGAGAAAGGAACCAAAAGTGAAAAGGACCAGACAATTAGGGGGTGGATCTGTGATGATATGGGCAGCGATTGGATTTCGCGATAAAAGTAAGATAATGTTTTGCACAAACAAAATGACATCTGTGACGTATAAAGACTTATTGCGTGATAATCTTTTACGTTTTGGAAACCAATGGGCCGGGCGCAATTTTGTTTTTCAGCAAGCTAACGCGCCAATTCATAAAGCAAAAACCATTACTGAATGGTTTAAAGAGGAAAAGATTAAAACTTTACAGTGGCCGGCACGGTCACCAGACTTAAACATTATTGAAAACATGTGGGATGAATTGGCACGTCGCGTTTATGGCGGAGGCCGTCAATATTTCACGGTACAGGAACTGAAAACTTCAATAGTGACTGAATGGCAGAATATTCTTCAAAATTATGTGTAAAAGTTATATAAATCTATTAATAACCGACTATTGGAGGTGATTAAGAACAATGGAGGATCTACGCATTACTGATCACTCATTTGTTTATTTTTGTTTTACATTTGCAACAGAGCGTCTAAATTTTTGTCGCAGAAATTGTTTAAACATTGGAGTAATAATTTATTATTTAGTTCATATATTACTGGAGGAGATATTTTTAAGTTTATTTTACTTTTATGAATAAAAACTTAATTAGATATCTTGCTAGTTTCGCAAAGAAATGTTGTAACCCTTAAAACCCTTAAAACATCTTACCGCGTCTAAGTTTTTGTCGGGGAGTGTATTTTGAATTTGTTATTTTGCAACATTTATATATTGTTCGGCCTTCGGTTCCACGCATCTTCGAAATAGCCGACCTAGATTAACCAATTAAACGCGTATAGTGCGGCGTGTCCCAGTGCCTTTGTGTTGTTTATGTATTATATATACCTTTGTATATAATTTATTCTTATGAGTTCGATATTATCCTGAAATAAGTTTTAGGACATTCTGTATATATTAACTCGCTATTCCTAAACTCTAACCTACCGAAACTTACGCAGGTATCATAAAATCACAAAATTTTTAAATAAAGAAGTGCTCAACACCTCATCACAGGATCCAATAAAATTCTTTCTCGTGAAGAGCAGATCTAGTAAAAGTGTTTTGATATAACGTAGCAATTAAAATCGGAATTTTACTTTTAGATTTCCTCGTTATCTTGAAAAGGTTACCACTTAATGATCTTTTTTGTAACTATCTAATTAATAAGCGATATGAAAGATTTAAGGTGACACGTTTATGTTGTGTTATTTAATTAGTAGTGTTTATAATTTCGTTCGTGTTAAGTTCGAGATATAAAATAACCCAGCACATAAAAATAGGAGCATAAATAATAAGTCATCTATAAAAAAAGACTGCGAACGGTTCGTTCGAACAGTGACCAACAAAATTTGTACGAATTCACATCGACGAATCTAATTCAAAAATAAATTAGAATTAGAGTTTACTAGCGCAATTTTCAACTTCACCTATTCATCTCAAATTACCAAATTGACCGCTGCTAAATTAATGTTAGGCCGTTAACATTTTTTTTTAAGCGGAGATTTCTATCCACGTTCATCTACTGAATACGTTTTTTTCTTTTTTTCGAGACAGCTAACGCCTGGTTGATTACAATTTATGTACTGTTATTTTATAGCGAGACCTATCTAATTGGTGACCTAAGTCAGACAGTGGAAAAATATGTTGGCAATCGGTTAATTTATTATAATAAACAAGAGGTATCCTTATCCCCTTTATTAATGCTAATTTAGATTAGAATTTTTACGTAATTGGGGCTATAGATTTTCGGATCTTTCTAATTCGAGGTTTTCCTTCTATAATGTAAATTTGGAAGAGTTATTTGCACCAGATTAGAGATACTGCTTGGTGTAAATTGATGGTACATACGTCTAGTATGCTACGATGAATGGCTCGAAGATGTTGAATTAATTAAAAGAATTTGGTCCCTGTGATTGCTAAATGCTTGAAAATTTATGTTGGACGAATAAATTTGTAAAAACATGGGAAAAGTATTTTATTACAAATGTTCTTGGAAATATCAATTTCAATTGTTATCTTTTAGCAAAAGGGGATTTAAGTAACATAATTTTGATCGAAGCAAGCATCGAGTTTCCCGATTGGATCCTAGAAAATTGACAAGGCATAAGCAGAGCTAGAAGAAAGAAGGCGACAAACCAGACGCATTAGAAATAAAAACGTAGGCTTCTACGAACAGAGTCAGTTGAAACTAAACGTGTTCCGGGTTTCAACCGTGTCATGTCGTTTGGGTTAAAATAGAAACTCGACGTTTCGCCCACAATCGTATGGAGCTTCTTCAGGGAGAAAAATTTTCGCCTCTGGCATGGTTCACATGCTGAATTACCGTGATCAATTCCTTTCAGCTGTTAGTTTCGCCTCTGGCGTGGTTTACAAATGCAGTTACCGTGCTAACAGTTGCCTACCAACTTTCTTTCTCCTGAAGAAGCCCCGTACGATTGTGGGCGAAACGTCGAGTTTTTATTTTAACCAAAACGACAGGACACGGTTCAAATTCGGAACACGTTTAGTTTCAACAGACACATTAGAGCCTGGAGGTTCACTTTCCAAGGACGTTTCCTCCTCCAGTCAATCATAATAACAACTGCTTACTACCTCTGCATTCGCGGTTACGTCAATCGGGCAGAACCACCCCCAGAACAGAAGAAGGATTAACTTCTGTTCCTTTTATTCAATCCACTACTTCAGGGATGAGTAGCGTTCCAGGATTTTCTGGCACATGTGAGCTCTTATTTCTACAGAAAATAAAAAAAAAATGGCCCCCCCTCAGAAAGAAAAAAACAAAGAGAAAGTAATCATTACCAGTAAAGAATTGATTACCGCTAAAAGGAAAAAGAAACGTCGAAGTCACGAAAAGAACAAGAGGAGCAAAGAAGGAAAAAAAGACCGAGAAAGTCAGTAGGAAGTGTAAATAAGAACGAGAAGAAACCATGTACTATAGACCCTAAAAGCCCTGAAAGTCTCAAAGTTCAACGGAAGTGAACTCCAAAACAAACAGATGGTAGAGCTGATATCCTCCTTGATAAACCCAGGATTAGCAGTTCAGTTTCTACCCAAGAAAAAATGTTGGCTAAATAACTTAATATATTGAAGCTGATGAAGCAGGATTTAATTCACCAAAATAAAAGAAACATGTGGAAACACTACAGTTTTTTATTGGAACGAGCCAAAAAAAAATCGTTCATGGGGAAGATATGTTGGAAAGCTTTCTGAGCCTGATCTTGGACGAAGGGTCTCTCATGGTCTCTGACTGTTAGGTAATCAATGGTAATTTGTGAGCAGAAGCTCACCCTTTTGACTACAAAGCTAGTTCAGGGGGTTGAAGCTAAGTTGTTGCTATATAAACAATCCCTCAGTCTCATACTAACCTTCGAAGCTTTGACATGAAGCACTGTCGCTAAATTTGTGAGAGTGATGATGAAGGTCTTGCGACTTGTACGAGACATATAAATAAGAAATGGCCCAAGTAGGCCAACTCTGAGAGGAAACCAATGGAAAATATTTGGAGAATCTTGAATCGCAGAATCCATCCGTAAAAGGATCTGTTGAGCCGTAGGACCATTCGCTACCAAGAATGGGAAATGTTATTGATTAGATGCCTAAAAATGAAAATATTCCAGAGAAAGTAAGCAAAATGCTTAGAATCCGGAGATTAATTATTTATTATTTTTTGTTCAATTTAACGAGGATTGGTTAGCTCTTTAAATATCTTTATGTTTCATATCAGTTTTGCATATATTCATTCGAGTTCGGAATCAACTTGCGCTTCCATCACAAATCAACGTACAAGTACATTTTCTGCCAGTGTTGTTCACAATTTCTTTCAAAATTCTTGTTCACAATTTTGAGAGAAATTGTGAATATCGCTAGACTTATAAAAGAACGTTTTAGAAATATTAATTGAAGCAATTCAGGCTAAACGATTTGAAATTTTCGTATCGAGCGTAAGCGTAGGATTTACCAACATAATAACATAAAATATCCGATTTACCGTTCACCGTACCACAAACTAGAATAAGGAAAAGATCGATAAAACAACGCACATAACTTATTTAGAGACAAATCTCGACTATTCCGTACGACACGGATACATTAATAATTTTTCAACTCGGCAGCGGCGGCCTACGACGAAGCCACGCCGAAGAAAAACCCGTTTCGTAATGAAGAAAATATATTAGCGCTTCGGACAGTATAAACACATCACGGTCAGATATAAGGGGCCGTTTTTCCACGCGGACAAGCGACAGATTTTAATGAATTCGGAATGTAGGCCTTACGGAACGGACGCGTAATATTTTACGAAACGATAATAAATTTCTCCGCGAGCGTCGGCCCGAAGTACTACTACAAATTTCCGGAAAAAATAAAACATCCCGTCATTAGATATTAATTAAATCATTATTATAAATCACTCGACCGTCGCGACAAAGATCTCTTGCGTAGGTACTCGGATATTAAGAAAAAAAAAAGTGTATTAGGATTGGTCAATAGGAGAGAGGACATGAAAGAAATTTGAATTTGAATGGTCGGGCGTTGTGTAGAAATGACGATGCTAGTCGGATAAGGACAATATATAGCTTTGAGCTTCTTGTTTTCTTTTGGTTATAGAGATAGTTATAGTTTCTTTTCTAACCTATTGTAAAATTTAGACCAATAAAGCTATGTTTTTAAAATTTTAACAATATCTTTGAAATTGTTTACAAATAAGGTTTCACTCCATTTAAGGTTGTATGGAGCTTTTCTTGCAACGCTTAATATCCTAATTAAAGGGTCGAAAAGCAAAGGTATTTTTGTAAAGACGATTTGGAAATAGGCGAGGAACCTACGCCATGGTCAGCTCGCTCCTTTCAATTTTTAATTTTGGGGGTTCGTGAAAAACGAAGCGTATGCCGTAGAACTAAACAAGCAATTATGGGGCAGAATTATGGAGTCTGCTGGTAGACTCCGGCGTACATCAAAGCTGCCGTCAACCATTAACGCAAAGGTTGGGAAAGTGTATCTAGGAACAACGCCATTAATTTGAACACAATAAATTCACAATAAAAATGTTTTCATGACCACTAAATCACTGTGTTATTTGGAAGATATTTTTCTAAGACCAATCTCGTTCTTAAGAAGGGTACAAATTTGCAACAACGCTTGCCAAATTTCGAAGTTGGATATCGTTTCAATGGTCTCAATGTTGAATTTATTATTATTTTTTTTTTCTTATCTTTTCTTTCTTTAAACAACAAAAATTAGTCTTACCATGTGTGTAAGATAGAGATATAAAAATAAACTGGTCAAGGAAAGAGGCGTCGCAGAGTGCATCAGTTGATTCAGGCATTTGGACATGCCAACAAGTAAATTGTAAAAAACGTAAAAAATAAAAATAAATAATGATAAAGGAACAAAAGCTCAAAAACTTGGCAACGGATTCCCACCATGGGATAGCTTCCTGAACAAATCGAACGTGATACGTCAACACGTCCGGCGAGAAACCAGCATCAAAGATCCTGTCGACCAGCGTCAATACCCGGACGATTAAACGCCGCGCCGAGATGACAGTTCGGAGTGACGATAATTTGTCGTACGCGTCCCGATAGAATGCAACACCGCGCTAATCAATGGACGACGGGACCGGACCGGCTTTTATACGGTCAATTAATCAAATCGAACGCAATTACTGGGTATTGATTTCGATTAATCACGACGGCGATGAGCGGAACGAGTTGCGACCGCGATTGCCGTTGCGGCAACGGCGATCGATAGCGGCTTGCGCCCGGTTAAGTTGCGATGCATATGGGCGATGTCGGTAGCCCCCGAGGCGCGGCCGTGCTTGATGTTGAGCGTGTCACACCGCAATTAGATCACATCTCGGGCTTGTAATATGAATACGAGAGTCGCCCACGTGCGGGACACCTAGTACATGGGCCGCCTTTCTTCGATGTCGGTTGGATTCGGTGGGATTTGTTGGCGTACAGGGTGATTCGATAATACGAAAACGATGGGTTGATTTTGATTTGAAACTAAAAACATATCTACGAGGGTGATTTGGTAACTAAGTTGGTTTGATGTGAAAGAAAATAATTTGACTCTTGTAACGGACTTTATTCTTTGACATAGTCCCTTCGAAGTTCAACGCACCTAAAAGGTGTGGACACAATGGAAACAAATTATTTGTTTAAAATATTTATTATAGTCCAGCGAAGAATTTGGTCGAATGAGAAACTAACATAGGGTATTTTGATCCTTGAAGCAAAATATTGTGCTAACTGAAGAATATTGTACTTTAGATAAGATTAATGTGTCTGAAGAGGTTGGTCAACTGGTATCCAACGTATCCATTACAGAAATAAAGATGACGCATTCATTCTTTCAGGTTCTACTTCTTTGTGGTGAGAGGGTTTTCAGTTTAAAAACAAAGAAATGAAGACAAACGATTAGATGTATTACTAGCAGTTTCGGAAGATCCATTTGAAAATCGAAGCCTTACAAGGGTCAGCTTGTTCAATTGGTTGAAAATGATTTTGAGGGAAAGCTCCAGCTTTGCGAGGGAATGTCAGAAATCTGCAATAAATTTTGTAAATAATATTATTTTCTCAGACGAGGCTACGTTTTGCCTTAATCGACATGTAAATCGCCATAACTGCAGATACTGGGCATTGGAAAATCCGGTGTGGATTGTAAAACATTATTCTCAGTTTTCGCAGAAGATTAACGTTGGGGTTGGCATTTTTGGGATAAACGGAGGAAATCTCAATGCAAGCAGACACTTGCAATTATTATCAAATTATGCCTGCCTGTGTTGCCCCCCTTCCTAATGAAATGGATGCGAGGATAATATCTGATTCCGACAGGACGGTGCCCCAGTAAATTGCTCCACAGCCAACTAACACCCTTTATATTATATATTAAGCTTCCGTGTTTCAGGGAAGAGATTCAAACTACCATTCACCACTATACCAGTCTCTCTCCATAGCAAATCTACCCATCTAACCCTAATTCCCATAAGCAAGCGTATATTACATTCAACGTGTCACCAATTGCATCAGCAAGAATCTTCTTAGGAACAACATAGAAGCCATCTCCAAGCTCGATTTCAAACTCTCAGACTACCTTCCTATCAAAGACGCAAAGAGCACGAGCGTTGTACGCAGTTGTTGCGTGTAGCCGGGTCCGCGCTGGCTGAACGTAAACTTCAGGCCACAAAGTTCAATTTAACTCTATTCTCATCTTGAAAAATCCGTGAATTTGTGGAAATCTTCAAACATTCCAACAACTTAAATAGCGACGACAATTTACCCCTTGCGTTATACGTGGAATTCCCAACTGATTAAACCTCCTAGCAACCGACACGTTTCATTGATCCATAATTTCTCCGCTCCATTCATTTAGAGCAGGCCCTATACGAGCCCCTTCGGAATGAATAATTGCAATAACAGCCATGAAGATGGCCCATAAGAGTGTCAACGAGACGTCGGCAAAAGCTACGATAACGACGCGGTTCCGACCCGGGTTCCTTATCCATTGTCTTCATTAGCATAAAAAGATTGTATTTACTAAAAAAATTCTTCTTAACCGGTTTGCAGAAGAGTATCTTTACTGCAAAGACACCAAAAAAGCACATATCCACCCTTAGAAATTATTTTCAACACGAATTTATCCAACATAAGCATTTATTAGCGTTAAACGTATTTATTCTCCATCACATAGAAGTTCTGCATTTGTAGAATTAGCATCATACAGAACTCCCCAACATACACCTCAAATCCGACCGTCGTAAATCCTAACATGTTCAACTGGAGAATCGAAAAAAAAAGCTACGCCTAATATCGATCCTACCAGGTCCCGGTGATTGATGGCTTCCGATCGGATCGGAAACCCAACGCTTGGGCCGTCGTTTTATCGGCTTATTTATTAAATTAGCTTAATTAGGTGCCTTGTAATGTGAATTAATTACTGTCCATAGCGTGTATCACAAGCCAGCGTGCTGTAGGTTTAGACACTAACTGCTTGTAGCTTTTAACACTCGAGAAAACGCCACCACGGCGTAACCGCGCCTGCTGCACATGCATGCATACATATACCGCGGCGAAGAAATAGAAGAAAAAGTCCCTTCTCTTAGGAGTAAAGCAGAAAAGAGACGAACAAGCGTTTCCGAGAAACATCGTAGGTACACCTAACGTGATTAAAATTGGACTTGGAATATTTCTTTTCTACGGACACTCGGGATGTACGGTAAAAATCGATATTTAATTGCCGGATTGTCGCTTCGTAATCTACATTTAATTATTTCTTTTCTTAAGGGTTTGAGATCGATGCGTTTTGAGATCTAATAATTATCGTCGATTATTCGCGATGACTAAGTGCTATTTTTGTACGTCAACATCGTCTTAATATTTAAATATTCGTATCAATGGTATTCGTGGAATAATTAATAAAAGTTCCATTGTTGAAGTCCACTCAAGATTTGTATCTGGAGTAAATTTTTTCAACGTTCTTTAGATGGGTATGAATGAAGGTGCGAATTGCTTTGAGTATAATTTTGAAGAAGTCTAACAGAAGAAGAAACACTTCCAACTCGCATAAATCAGTGTAGATTTCAAATTTCTTTGCCAAAGAAATACAACATATTGGTTTTTCCCCAACTTTTGGCGGTTAAATTGTTTTGTTGTTGTTTTTTAGTGGCCCGGTCTAATGACAAAGCAATGCTAAAACAGCGCATTGAACGTTAAACCGTTTTTTCCAGACGATAAACATACCGTAAAACCGAGAAGAAAAAAAAAGCCTCGTTGTTGCTTTATCGTTTCTTAAGTTTGAACGGGTTCTTGTAAAAAAGTAACACGAGCTTAAATATATTCTTATATGGTAAATACCGGTAAAGGCGACACGCTGTTTGCTGATTTGGAGGGAATTTCATACATAAAATCGATTTCCTTGAATTTAATATTCGTAAATTGGATCTCGTAATGCGGCCCCTATTCCAAAATATTATTTCAATTAATATTTATTTATTTTCGTATAATAGAAACGGTTTCAGTTGTTTATTTTTCTGATATGTTTTATGCGTTTATTTTAAATGTATATTATTCATCCTTATGTTGTTGAGTGCGTAGTTTCTAAACATTTTATGTTCGAGAAATAGGTAGCTGTGTGATTCAGAGAAAAATATTGATTTTTTTCGTTTCATCTGGTTCCCTGCTCACGTCGCAATTGCTGCAAGATGACGTCAACATCTGAATAAAGTGATGTCACCCACTCATGCCTCGCGAAAAAAATCCTCTCTTAGCGACCAAGGCGATAGGACGTGTGACCAGCGTCCAGGTGTCGGTGGTCGGCTGTATCAAACTTCAATTGCTAAGAAGTCTAGTAAAGGGTAATAAATCTTCTTTATCTAGTAGAAAGAGATATTTTTGGCACTCTGTCCTAGCTAGAAGAACCACGGTAAAGATTATAAAAAATACAAGGGTATTTTTTTTTTTACCCCACAACGCAAATAGTGGCTTTTAGTGAAGTATATAAGCGTTTTAAAGTGAAGTTGGATAGCTGCGAGACGGAGTCCACACCGCGACCGGGAGAGTGATCATTTCCCGCAAATGAACGCTGTCAATTTCCCGCCAACGGACCGCACCCATAATCACATTGAGTCACCTATGTATTTTTGTTTATTTTCATATTTATATTTATTTATAAATAAAACTTTCTGGTCTATGTCGTTCAAATCATTCTTTTATGTAATTCTTTTTATTACTTTAATAATATTAATATTCATCTGTTCTCGGTGGTTCCCATTTTCACGAATAAATCATTTTTTTTTCTAAATTTCATGGGTTGCTATTCTTTTGTAACAGAACGGTGTCGTTGTACCTTCGTTACTTGAGAACCACACGATCCGAGAAAGCAGTGCGCTACGAAATATTAAATAGAGTATTCGAAATATTTATTTACTTTTGAATTAGCCCGGTTGTAATTTAGCAACAAACGTGCGGCTAGCACTGTTCCAGTCTTAAATTTTGAACATCATGTGTGTGAAATGTCGCAATATTATATTTATTCTTGCCTGAGGATGTGCCGCTAACCACGAAGCCGGTTACTGTTTAATACAGAATTTTATGAGAAAAATGACCCGTTTTTTTTTCCTTCGATAAGAATACCACGAAATCACCATCAATTACATATTTTTATGTACAGTATTGACAGCGGAAGAAATGTTACGGACTGTGTGAAACGGGAGCAAGAGATCGATGCTCTAATTAAATGGAAAGAGATACTAATTCATCCGTATGCGATATACGCTTAAAAAAAATTGCTCGCGGTGAAAATCCTGATCCAAACTTCTCACGTTTGTATATATGTAGTTACATAATACATACATTTAAGTCAGACTCAGTAATCTTTGCTTACATAATACTATATAACAACTATAGCGTATGTGTGCATGGCATACATTCATAAAATTTGAATTACCGTTCGGCCATTCATACGCGTCGTCGTCGGCATCTCTCCGGACTGGAATACCAACCCAATAAAAAGTAAAATTTAAAGTGCAATAAAACAGTGTTTGTTCGGTAAATATTTGACAAGCTAGCGTAATAATTTTCGTGGTATTAGACAAATAAAATGCAAATTCGACGGGTACCGTTAATGGACATCGAGATGTTGTTATCTTCCGCTTCAGGTTTAAATACGGTTCTGGATCATGGTAAATAATGTAACGCGTTTGTTATGTAATATTCCCATAACAGAGTTGGGAAATGTTAAATAGTTTTTTTTTATAAAAATGAATAAGGAAGTGTCCGTTATTCTTGATGATTGTTTCTGGTGATGCGATGTTATCATTCCATATCGGATTTTCGATTGAATTTTTGCAATTGAAACTTGGAAAATAGAGAAAAATCGACGTTTTGAACATTTACGCTTAAAATAAACTTAAGGACGCCAACATTTGAAATTCGTGTGCAGCCTTCATACACTGCAATAGGAGTAAATTTAATTGATAATTAATATTTTATATTTTTATTTATGGCCAGATTAAATTTCCTTCAAGCCCTCTTTTCTTCTGTTACCAACCGTTGAAGCTTTTAAAATTACCAAATTGCCCAAAATAGATTTTAATTTTCTTTTTGTTTCTTCTAATTTCTTGGATCGGCAGTTTTAAATGTAACCGTTCCATCTGTTCTCGTACTGTCTCGATTTTGGTTGCAAGTTCCACGGTCTTACAGGTAGCAACTTGAAGTGTAGAAGGAAATAGGTACTAACAGACTTATTACGTCCTAGAAATTTATGATTGTCTGCGGCATAAATAAGAAGAAGGCCCTAATTTGTCTCTCCGAAGCGTTGCTCTGAAGATATCTGACAGGACGTCCAATATTATTCTTCCAGGTGCTCCCACTTCGAAAAAATACATCTGCAAACATCCGGTTACGCTGAACAAGTTCGTCTTTTTCGTTGGGAATAGCCCAACATATCTTGTAAAGTTATCTAAGGTTACCATGATGTGCTTGTAACCATTCCATTGGAACATAAGTAGTTACTAAAATTAAAAAAATTAAAATCGATGACATTATATAAAAGCCGAAATTAATAAAATTATTCATATAATAATATTACGCAACGATTCCTCGTACATTATTTATAAACGCGTTAAAACTAGGATAGCTCCGAATTGCGACACCCACAAGAGTTAATTCTTTCTTCTAACGTCCATAAATTCGTCAAAAGCACTCACAGAACTCTTACATCTTACGATCGAAGATACCTTTTCTGTTACGTGAGGATATACGCGTTTAATACAGCAAAGAAATCATTTACGCATAGTAGGCGATAATTTTACAGCAATTAGCATAATTATCACGAATCTCCACGAAAACAAAAATAGGAGGTCCCAACGTGGTATTTTCCATGGATATCGGGCCCCCGCATACGGTTTCTACAACGGGCTCGGATCGAACATGTTTAGGTTAGGAAGACATCGGTGCAAGCAGGTGATGCTCCAAGCGATACGCTTTGGGTGGTCAGCGTCGTCCCCGGTCATCAGCGATGATAACGAAAATCCTTGTCCTTATAACCCTCTATGTCACTAAACGGAGTGTAAAGTGGTGTATGGTTAGTATTTTACAAATGAGAGACAGGGGCGTATTCGGTTGGAATTCGATTTTTGAGCTCGGATCGTCAATATTGATTTTATTAAGTTTGATGGGATATAATTTGGGTTATTTCGGTGTTCGCGTGTTTACGTTCTTTGTACATTTGAAGAGCTTCCGATATTACTTCTTTCAGCAAAAAGCAAAAGGCTTAGAAGAAACTGTTTAAAATGTATTTCTTCCTTCAGCGTTCTAGGTTACGTAAGCAAATTTTGCTTCAGGTAAATCGAGTTTTTCAATGAAATAATTACACCAAAGGCAATAGGAAATTGTATATTTTCCTAAGCAGCATTTTTTATTTATATTCACGTAGGTTTTCCCATGAAGTGAGATTTTTCGAGTAGAGTACATTAAAAGGTATCTCATTTGTACTTTGTACACATAGAACAAATAATTTTCGGTTCCTCAAGACGGTTGGGCCCTCTACCTTCATCCTATTTCCTTTATCCTTATTTATTTATTTTATTTATTTTAAATCACTTATTTCCATATTATCTAATTAATAATAATACGTGCTAGCAACATCCACGATGTGAAGACGCGCGTTTGGCTGTAATACGGCTCATCAGTGCACCTTTGTGGAAGATGGTAGTTGTGATCAAAATTGTCAGATATATGAAAACAATTACAGCCATATATATGACAATTTCGATTACAGCTACCACCTTCCACAAAGGTCCATTGATGAGCCGTATTTCGGCGAAACGCGCGTCCCCACATAACGGATGTTGGTAGCTTGCATAATTATTATTAATTACACTTGGTGCGATGCAATTAGTCGAAGCCTGCCGCCTTTCCAGAACGTGGGGCACGACTAATTTGCTTACTTGTACATCTACAATGTATACGGATGACAATATTTACCTCTGTGAAGACGGTCATATTAATACAGTGAGACTAATACGCCAGACAATTCTTCATTTTTGACGGTTTTGTCATAAATATTTGGTTCTAGACTTCAAAGAAGAAACCGTTTTTATCGATTAATCGGCTACTAATTGCTGATTACTCAAGAATGAAAATATGTCTTTGTAACAACAAGTTGTATGCACAACATTTTTGGGTTTACGTGTAAACATGACTTTAACTCTGTCGAAGTGCGGGAATAATCTCTGCAATACATCACTAAAGGTTTGCAATTCTCCCTTCAGGCTGCATTGTTACGTGCCAAGAATTTTTTACAGCCTTGCAGAGGTTGGGTTAAAATTTTTGGACTCTTGATTTTCGGGATGGGACCGCGTCATTGTTGTACGGTAATGCAGCTTGTTGTTCGAACTCTTCCATGCCAAGATATTGGCGACGATAGGAGAGATAGGAAATCCCACAGCTGCGCCTGAGACTAGCTCGGATATAGTGTTATTGACGACCGACCAGATCGGTTTAAAACGTTCGAGTTATTAACTCTTGCGTGCTTTAGATGGAATAAAATTAAATTTGTTACCAGAAAACACTGAAACTGCTAAACACATGCTTTCTACAGTGCGAGCTATTTAGCTTTTGCTCCTACTAATAACAAAGGCAGACTTTGTTGTTCTGGCATTATTAGGTGAGGCGTCAGGCGCATCGATTACTGTATTCATTAGCAAATGCTACCAACATTTTGCCAAATCCGGAAGTGTTCCCATCTCCGGTAGGGATTTAAATGCGGCGAACATCGTATTTACTCGAGGCTTACGGTTTTACAACCTAATCCGAGCAGATAATCTCCGACATTTATCCGTAATTAAAAACCAACCGAATTGTGAAACATTAATATCTTTGCTGGCGTAGATACGATATTTTTAGCAACGGATTCTAGAAGATGTGAAACAAAAAAAAAAACGAAAAAATTCCTTGCTATGATACTTTGGTGAAAAGAAGGCAGGTTCTCGTTGATGACTAATATTCGTCTTTAAAGATATGACGTGATTTACTACGATTTCGGTGCAAATTCAAAGAAATATTTGACTAAAACGATCACCAGAGGTCACCAACCGCTTATGCAAATTACGAATATCATCTCATTCTTGTAATCCCACGCCTAAATGGGAACGCTCTGTTTATTAGCAGCTTGGCGCCAAATCTATTCCATATTACACGAAGGTTTTTTTTTCCTCGCCAGAAAAAAGGAGATAATATTTAACGTCGATTTATCATCGTAATTCTTACAAATATTGGCGATTATTTAAGTAAAAAATAGTTCGAAATACGGTACTGTCGCGTCGAACAAAACACTACTACGATTCCGAAAGGGCGAAGGCAACCGGGGATGTAGAAAAAAGGAGAATAACGACAGGTGACCCGGTATTATATGGAAACGGGCCATATCGTAAAATAAGCCCGAAAGGTTAAAATCTACACGGAGAATTCGATCTATTCGAGCCGGGTCGTGCCACAGAGGCATCTCCCCACGTAAAATATCGTAAAACACGTATATAAACAACACGAAAACGCTGACACGCTCGAATGCTGGCTCGAAGATGATAGCTGGAAGATTTATAATTACTAATATTTATTCCCATGTCATACGTTTTATGTGGAAATAAAGATGTGATATGGACGACGGCCATATACGACCGGTACGAAGAAGGAGAAGTGGAAGAAGAAGTCTGATTTGGTATTCTTGATTTAGTGTTACGAGGGTGGGTCAAATAGATATGAGAGTTGTTTTTCCTTTTTTTAGTAATGTGATTGATATTCGTAGAGATTACATCCCTGACATTTTTATATGTAACCATTAAATATTTTGCATAATTTACTAGATACGGTGGGTATAAAAATAAAGCGTTGAGCAAAATATCGGCGTATTTCTCACCGCGTAAGTTATTTGATTGATTCAAAATTTTTTGAGGTATTCGTGGATTCTCATTGTCAACCGAATGATGCGAGAAAAGGATTCTAATTCTAACACGCGATGTTTCGTCCCTCTTGCTTCCTTCAGTGTACCCTAAAATACGCAAAATATACGAAGCTAATTTGGTGCTTAAGTAGACGCTTTCCCTTGTCTTTGTATTCATGTAAATGGTTCCACTATCGTCTAATTCTTGTGGCGAAGTTAGGTTCTTAATTAATTAAGTCCTGCCGTAGCGGTAATTAGCTGTATTTTCTATAAATCCGATGCTTATCGCGCGTTTCGTTTGTTTTATCAGTTCAACACAGTCACGGTGTGCGATATTATAAATTCCCGACCCTTCCTTGATCGTAAAAGGTTCCTGAGTGTCTTTTTCCGAACGTCCCATAAAAACATTACCAATTTCTTTCGGTATCATGTGAACGGGGAGTTTCACAAATTTCTTCTCGCGGGTTTTTGCCGGAAGTCGATATTTAAAGACATTATAAAGGGACAAAAAATCAATTTACAGATATTAGAAGTATAAAGAGGAGATGGGCTGGATACGAGGATAGGAGAAGATTATCCAATTTAAACCAATTAGCTTTCAGTTGTTTGCATTATTTTTGTTGAATCAAAACTTTATTTTAAATTAACATTTGAGGATATATATATATATATTTCCAAAACAAAGTTTATGTATACAGGGTGCTCCAAAAATGGGGCGTTTTGCCATTGTACAATGCCAAAACTGATATTTCCGACTACAATCCCTTGTGGAATTTTTTTGCGTCACGTAATCGTCTCCTAATAAAAAAAGCAGCTTATCCGATCTCATTAAATAAGATGCAATGGAATCATCTCTCAAGCTACTTCGTGTCTACTTGTTGCTGTTTTTAATATATCTAAAATAATGGCATAATGTCGTATGTATAATTCATAGGAGGGAGTAACTCCTTCGAAACCCCGTCACCTTCCCATCCAAGCACAACGATTTGCTCTTTGTGAACAAAGTACTTTCACGTTACTTTCAAACCAGAAAAATCGAAACTTGTCCACTGAAAAGAAGGGAAAGCGCAGAAGCTCGCTCAAGTATCTCTAAAAAGCATAAAAACCTTATTTAATTTATCCAACTTTTCTCGTAGATGTCTTCTTAAAAAATTAATCAATACTGTGTTAATTATTTTCCATAGCGGGCACTAGTAGCAAAAATTTTTATTACCTCAGAATTTTTCATTTAGGGTCTTTTCTAGGAACATTCAAGTAATAGATGCGGGATTCTAAGTGAGCAAGACGTACTGCGATATTCTGCAAATTCTTAATCCTTTAGGTTTCTAGGAATATTGGCTAACATCAACGGATTTCTGAAAAAGACCTTCTGAAGGTAACGTTACACAGAACTGCATTCTAAAGAGTGGTTAAATTTATAAAACTTGTTACATTCACGTAAACAAGGCTTATTTTTCTTTGTTTACGCATTTTCGTAGCAAATAAACTGTTTTTGTCAAGCTTTTGGAACAAGCTTTCTAGCCATATATATTAATTCGTCTCTAGAAAAAGTCCTTTCTGGATGTAAACTGCAGCTAGAATGGTATTTAAATAAAATTCGATATGCCCAAAACAGTCACTTTTGGGCATACTAGATACTTAAAATTTAGGTCTATAAGCTGTAGCTTATCAGATATGACAGGCAGATCTTATATATCTGACTATATCACCAATCTTTTCAAAGTTGCTCAATGTTATTGAAAAAAACCAAAGCACTGGAGGATGCAAGATTAAAAAAGCGACAATTAGGAGTTTTGATACCATGTTCCACAGAATTTTGCACCTTGGAATGACGGAGGTTAGTGCAAGATGGGTTCCACGATTGCTTTCCCCTTTTGAAATAGGTGTCCGGATGGAGGCGTGTGAACAGTATTTAGTGCTTTGGGAAGATGAACCAGATTTAGTTATCAATCGACTTGTCACCGGAATTAATTAATCCATTTGCAGAAAAAATAACGGCAACTACTTTTTGGGATTTTCAAGGAATTTTAATGATTTATTATCTAAATAACAGCGGTAACAGATGAGATTCTAGTGAAGTGAGAAAACTGTGGAAAACTGACGAAAGGTGTCATGTTGCTCCGCGACGATGCACTAATCTGCAAGTTAAGACTTTCAAAACCTGCAATTGCTGAATGTGGCTTCATATAAGTTCATTTTATTATCCAGATCGAACTCGCCGTGACTGCTTTTTGTTTACAAATCTCAAAAAAAACACTAAAGAGGAACAATATTTATGGACGATGACGAATTTATAGTGCCCGATGAATGGTATTTTTTTTCTTTTAAGTGTGGTGACGGCCCAACGGGGTGTATAAGCTTTTTCAAGCTTGTCATAACCTCAGGAGCCTTTTTAGTATATAAGTTGTGCGTGTAAAGTGTTCCATGGCCTAGTGGGACTCAATACACAGCGCTTAACTCTGCCTAGTCAAGCGCAAACCCTTTCACCATTGGGCCACCGAGCCGTTAGAGATGTTATTGAATTGGTACGATACTTGTGCTCAAAAACAAAAGGTCTATATTATTGTTCTAATCTCCTCTTTTAACAGCACTTATCGGCCTCATAGTTTTATACCTTGAAATCCTTTTTTTTTTGCTTTTGGAATAGCAAACTTTAATGTTTCACAGTAACTTGATATTCTAAATTATTAAAATTAAAATTAAAATTAAAATTAAAAAAAAAATTAAAATAAAAATCTTAATCAAATTGTAAGACAATTCGCTTTATCTAATCTTTAATTAACAGCATGTAACTGTACTACTATAAATCACATAAAAGAACGAGTTATTATGGGGCACGCTGATACTGTGACAGTTTTCCCAACAAGAAGAACAAAAGTGAAAAATTGTCTTCAGACGGTTCTGAAGATTTGGTTTCAAACCTCTTCTCAGCTCAGACATGAAAATTAACTTCAATCCATTAAATGGAAGAGATAGTTACATGTACGTTGTGTAAACACTTAATTTACACAAGAATGAAGTTTTGTGCTTAGCCAAATATTTTTTCTCACCAAATGTTAGTCGTTTGCATTTAAACCAATAAAATTCCACCTACAGTCCGAAACCTAACCACATTTTATCCATTATGTTTGATGAAACAAATCCATTATACTAAACCTTGGAAACGCACCAAATAAAATGTCAATTTCGAAACGATAATTTCGATCGTTCGGAAAAGAACTCCATCAACGCTTTATTCACACACACGTACAATAGGAACTCGGGGAATTTCTCTCTTAAGTGGATAATTCCGATGGTAATTAAATTTTATAGCACCTACGAACCATTTTCCTTTCTTCTCTTCTTCACTTTATCCTCCTTTTAATAAAATCGAAACTCGAGCTCGTAAGCTTTCTTTCGGGTGAGTCTCGGCTCACGTGAGATGTTAATTAGATATTATTACCACTCCGAAGAAAAGAAAGAACGTAATTTTATCATCCGTGGACGGCGTAGCGTTCCGCGTACTCTCTTACCAGTTTAATGAAGTCGAATGTGGGCGTTGTGGGCAATATTATATTTTAATTTACATTGCGCGACTCCGGATACTCCGTTCTCACTCCCGAAGCGAGAGGAAGATGAAGACAGGAATTGTGAAGAAGATAAACGAAAACAAAACGACGTATAGCCCCGCTTATGACGTTTAATATACATACGTATAGGGCAATAAATAAACTTGATTATTTTTATTAAAGACGTGAGTTGAAGGTGTGCGTAAATTTCGGGAAAGGTAGAAAAAAAAGACGGTCGCCGGAATAGATTCTCTTGAAATATCTCGCTGACATCAGCTACGTTTACGTAGCGGTCATAGGTTAACGACTATTTCTAGCCAAAATACGATCGAGTTCGTATCACAAATTGAATTGGTTGAGAGGATCTATTAATTTAATGAGGTAATCGGAGACATTCCCATCGATAGATATATATGCGGTATAATTTTGCTTTTTGAACTTGACATTTAAAATAACTATTTTACGATTGTAAACAAAGAAAAAATTCACAATATACTTTGATGGCGATTTAGATACTGCTAACCTTGCAAAGGTCACGCGAAATTGATTGCCAACCCTTGTGCGGTGGTGATTTAACCTCAGAGTTCATTATGAACTTATTTCCAAAAATTCAAAGTGAACGACAAAAAATCGGTACCAAATGGGAAAATAAATTGCTTATAGTGAGAGGTACTAGCCAATTGGTCCAACATTTTGCTTCAGTTATCTATAAGATTGATCGTCCAATTTTTCAAAAGCACTTGAGGACGTTCTCTTTACTGATTTGTACTCGGAGATGCGGGGATGGATTTCTCAAAAGCAGCGAACTAATTTAGCCTGCTTGTCTCAATTTATGTTAAAAGCAACAGAGGCCAAGTCGACACTATTTATTTGGACTTCCAAAAGGCGTTCGATCCAGTTGAAAATTTAAATCAACATGTTTATCTGCGTCCTTTAGAGGATTTTCTGTTACCATTCCTTGATACTTTAGAGCCAGGAATGCGACGCTACGCTTTTGGCAGCAAGACTGGTGTTCTGCTCACTCCACACTTCTGATACGGCGCATTGATTGACAAATCACTTCGGAGAAAGATGGATGAGAAGATATGGTTCAATTAATTTTTCTGCTAGATCTCTTGATCTCTCGATGAACTTTTTCTTATGGGGTGTCTTCAAACAAAAGGTTTATGAAGATAACCTACAGCATGATCGTGAGATAAAATGTACCGCAGCAACAATTCGTAGAGTTTATGGTGCATTTATTAATGGGGTGGGGAAGTATGTGGAAGTTGGAGGGAGCTTTGTATAACAGCACTTCTCGCTTGAGGCACATTTCTGCGTTTTCTTAATTTATTAATAGCCTGTATGTTTGATATCGATTTTTTTTCACGGTGAGCTCATTCCTTTGAAAAGAATAACTTTTCGTCGTAAAATTGATAATAATTATTTTTTTTTTAAATTAATAACAACAAAATGAAAAAAAATGCGTTTGGTGCCGGTTTTACGGCTCTCACTGCCTAACGTAAAGAAGTGTCTCCCCAGGAGCAGACGCCACACCTCAACCTATTCTGCCAGCAAAGTAGAGGTTTTTCCAGATGAGGCCTTCTAGTGCAAGTTTCTGCGATCATCGTACAAGTATGCCGACCCTTTAGTGCAATTCAATTAAAGTCTCTTTTAGCTGAGTTGCAGTAACAAAGAGAAGAAATGAAAATCGTGATTTCTGACCGCCCAAACACCTGCGACTTTTCTGTTAGAAAACCTAATCTCAAAATATTCTGTGAAAAGAAATCAACGAGACGCTATTTATTCTTGGTTACGTTCCTCACCATTAACCGTCCCAATTACACCAACTAGACGTCGAATTTACGACCAGAAGCCTAAACGACTTCGTTAATACAGAAACAAATTTATTTCGTGTTCTTGTACCAATTCCTAAAGCACTTTCTACGTTAAATAACGATGTCCCGTCCATGGCGCAATTGCGCGTAACCGAAGATGATACATTGTAAACAGTACGTATTAGATAGTTTGCGGTGTCCTAACGGTTCTTAAAATTTTCCCGAGACCGCCGCGTACTTAAAAGCAACAATAAACACGATGTCAAGGTTCAACCGCTATCGCAACTAGTGCGTCTTTATAATTTGCCTTGCAATAATTCAAATAGATGTTGCTTTATTATTATGATTTGCGGTAATTACTGGCGTAAGTAGCTGTTAGGACTGCGAGCCACCTAGTAATTTCCATTATGTATTTATTCGAAATTCTTAGACGTCGTATCCGCGAACCGAGAAGTATATATTGTGCATACAATGTTGTTCACTTGGTATTTGTATGGGTTCGTTTGGAAAGTTGCCTGTATACTTGCATGTGGGGAGCTTTCTATGTTGTCTACCTAGCTATGAAGATAATATACTATCGCGACAGTTTTTTTCTCAAGTTTTTGGGACATCTCACAATGCCATCTCTAAGTTTGGTTCCAATCACTTAACATTTATCATTTATACAGGATATTTTTTTGCTCCGCTTTCGTTGAAATTAAATATTTGGGATGTAATGGGAATTAAGGCATTTACTTTTGTGTGCGTGCTTGTGTATCACACCTTACTATTGTCGTTACTAAATTTTATACAGGATGTTCCAAATATAGACATCTTCAAACTGAAGGAAGTAATTTTTTTCAAACGAACCATGATCTTTTTAACTATACTATTAGATTGGAAAGGAAATTCCACACCGATTCATATTAAAGTTTGTTGTACTTTTTTTTAATAGTTGCCAAGGTATTAACAATTCTTCCTATAAATAAATAAAATATAACCAGTTGAAACATGTGAAGCGATGTTAACGTGAAAACTTCTAAGTGCCTAAACAATTCCCTACATGGTGCCAGAGAAATTAGCTGCACATGCGCCTTATCAATTCGATTCAACAACATTACGCAAGTTCCTCAAATCGTTATAAGCTGAGGTCAGCTTACCTGGTATGACTATGCCAGTTTAATCGATTATCCACAGTTAAATCCAAAAATTCTACTGTGTCCAACTGAAAAATAATGCTAAGATAGCTTAGCTTCCTCATGGTATTGATGGAATAATTCACGGCAAACGCAATAAAACTAACACACGGACATGTTTCTGCCTACCCGGCGTCATCAGCGTGGTTTTGAGAGTATTTTTCATATCTCTACCTTCTATCGCTGTTGCCTCACAGTTAATACCACAACTTTCGAAACGGCAAACTCGACATTTCTTGGCGCCCTCTAGTGCCAAAGCAACGCATGCCTGCCGTTCAGGAAGCAGCGAGATTATTCCATCAATACCATGAGGAAGCTAAGCTATCTTAGCATTATTTGTTGGTTATTGTTTCTAGACATTTTCTGATGTGTTCTGTGTCCAACTGGTTTACCATTTATTGCAATGTAAAAATTTTCACTAAGAATCACGTTGGAGGAAATGTAATGCAGCAGACTTGCTTTCTCAAAATTTAAATAAAGATAAACTGAACTAGGCCAGGATACAATCTAGGACGCGTCGCTAGCATTTTGGGATACACAACAATTAACCATGAATAATGTAAGACTCAGTATAGAACTCTGCGGAATATCACCCCTAACAGCCGAAACAGCAGACAAACACTTATCCATGGTATTATTCCGGTAACCTAATACAGCGATCAGCTAGGCACGATTTAAGGAGATCTAGCGTTACACCCTATATATCATATTGCTCCGTTTTATATAATAGGAGATATCGTATCTATTGTAGTCTAAGTCTATCGAAGGCTTTAGATAAATTAAAGCATATACCCGGCACGGATTCTCCCCCATCAAGCTGATTATAAACATCATTTAACGTATGAAAAGCTGCGTCACGAGTGGACATTCCAGATATCAATCCAAATTAGTTATCATTGAGTATATTGATGATCTTTTCAAAAATTTTACAAAACGCTGATAACAGGGATATTAGACGGCAATTAATTAAAATAAGGTGGCCCCTCTTTTTCGAGCACCGGAATAGTTGTCGCTATTTTTAGTTGCCTGAGAAAAACACCATTGAACAAAAAGGGGCTTCGCTTATAGTATCAGCAAAATATTTTAGGGGAATGCCTGGAACTTTGTCTGTTCCAGTCGATCTCTTGGTGGGACAATATAGGATATCTGTCCTTACTTCCATTACATTTGCAGATCCTAGATACACTCAATGTTCATTATTCAAAATGCCATGTGTGGATTTTGGATTATTCAGGGAACTATCACTATCACTATCACTATCACTATCACCGCAACATTTACCAAAATATTCACTAAAACGGTTAAGCAGTTCTGAGGGATCGTCCATACATCTAGCAGAAGCGAAAATGAGAGTATCCATGCTGGTAGTACATGGACAAAATAGTCCGTCCTATTTCCAAGTCAAATATTAATGCAAGTATTGCAATTGTGGCTCGTTTTATGACTTCCGCCAAACAGATAGTTATATATTATTCAGCACGCATCTGTTCATCAATCCTCCAAAGCAGTGCTCGTGACACGCCTAGAACGAGGGAAAGAAACAACCAATCATTCTCTTAGAAGTGCTTGGCGAACGAACAACTTTGTTACGTGCGGATTTTGAAATTCCTCTATCCAATTTTTTCAGCATTTCCCATCACTTGACAAGAGTGCTTGGTCAAATTATACGAAGTCCATTGGGAACAATTCTTTTTCACACCAAAATGTTCATGCAAAATCGAATGTACTGCAGCCTTCTATATGCTGAAGGATGCCTTTGCGTGCTCGTAATCGCACAACATCGATGTTTTTTGGGACAACAACGAATTTTGGTCGAAAAAAAATTCATCACTGACGGAAGCACAACCACGACGAAATCCTGCCAGCCAGTTGCCAACAAACTTTTCTGATGGTCTTCCACTATTGAAAGTTGAAAGAAGGGATTCGGGACATTGTTGTTGTGTTCGGCACGTGAGCGTGATTTTTATATATTTTTTTTTAATTGTATGAACACATGGGAATACAGATGGCGTTATAAGTCTCTTAGTAGGTATCCTTCACACATTTTATAATCACACGTCACGCGTTTAAATAAGTATTTTGTGTTTCGCGAAATGATAATTTTTATTGCTGAAACATCGTCCTTCTGTAGATAGGCCATTTTAAATTTTCATCCGAAAGCCACAGCGAAAGCGTGCCTGGATACAATTATCACCCCTTGCTCTAACAAGTTCCCGTAAACCAACCGTTCGTCGTCCTCCACGTCAAGCGCACGATCTCTTCGACATATTCTCGAGTAGATACATAGTACACACAGCGTCTGATACCCTGACAGATTCACGCCGTCCAACAGACTCGACAGAGACTACCCGAAGTAGTAGAACCAGCAACCCGACGACGCTACGGTGCTTGTTCGCTTGTACGCCCGTTCGTTTTCTATGTTGGTACGAACGTACGCCGTATAGAATGCGTGGGATCGAAATGGTAAAGGCCACACAGGACCACGCTCGTGTATACACGATACCCGGCAGCCCGGCGCTGATTTAACATGTAACTCGATTATAAAACCTGGAATAAACATTTATTATGTAGATAGATCGATCAGTTTTATTTATTGGTCAGGTCGTTCGAGGTTTCTACTACGTCCTGCTTACGTATGTGTTGGTTTCTCTTCGGAACAAGTTCGACTTCTTGTTGATCGATCTTGGGAAGGAACATTTAATAGATGGAAGGGGGTTGGGGAATTTATTATTAACGTGATTTTATTCATTATGATAATAATGAAAATAATGATAATATGTTTTAATATATTATATAACGTGTGGTGACGGCCCAACGGGGTGTATACGCTTTAAAGTTGGTGGCTTTGCCGCCCTCTCGACGTAGAGGGCGATCCACTAAGAAATTTGATTCCATTCGAATGTACATACTTCGCCTACCTCTAGGGAGTAATATTGGTTGCAACGCGTTGTAAAAGTATTACAAAAAGTATTATTAAGAAGCTGATCACCATCCCTGAGGAGCCACAAATCTGGGCCATCATTGCCCACCCAATAAAGCGACTATAACGCGTATCGGTCGAAGAACTGCTAAAAGACCTCAGAGCCTCTTGTAAGAATAATTTAAATAAACGTCATTTCAATACATTTAATTTAGCTGGCCATCAGCTAGACAAATTCCAGTACCTCAACGCGAGCGATCCATTACATTTGACCCTGAAGCGAACGATCTATCGCAACCTTGATCATTTTTTCCTTCTAACCCATCTAATACAAAACTCTAAGCTTTGAAATTTTTAATTATATTTTGACTAAAAAAGCAATTTTCGTTCTTTTTGAGACCACCACCTACAACGTCGCTATTTAAAATTTGACATGCACGACTTTCTCAGCCCAAACGAAACGGAACCAACGCACAAGAGTCCCGTTCAGTATCCACGTATTCACCATTACGCTCCGAGCCAAAAAATCGCTGCTCTTTCAGGGCGTATTCGCGCGGTGCTATACTATTATTGTTATTAATGCAAATGTATGCCGTGGAAATAAATGTAACTCGGGATATTTAGCCCGCAGTCCGTTTCGAACTGTGACACGTGACGAATGCCGTTGAATTGTCTGGAGAAAAATACACGAGATTCGAGTAAATATTAACATAAATAAATATTCAACGCCGCACTCTTATAGACAGACCTACATGTTCTCGATCGAGAGAAATTTGTCCGTGCGCTTCAATCGGACGGGAATGGAATGCTTCGACTTTAATTGGCTTTATTTATTAAGAGAAGTACGTTATCTAATGGATAGGAGAGATAGAAATAGTTGATAAAATATGGGATTCGTCGACGAGAATAACTGGATCCCGCCTTTGTATGGTCGTGCGATCAATTTCTCTAAACAATTCAGTTTCCTAACGTTTAACTGCTCCTGTCATTTCGTGCACAAATTGAATGGAGGTTTAGTGTCGGTTTAAATTCGTTGATTTTAAATTAATTTCTGGAGAAAAGAGGAAATAAAGATTATTTTTTCTCAAAATTCTTATTCATTAACACTAACGCGCTTATCCCAGCATTTTTCTAATAATGTGATGCATTCGAAAAAAAAAATTTTTTGGTAGGTATTCTGCAAAATGGTCCCACAACAACGTTTGCCAACTTACTATTCGATACCCTGTCAAGCGTTTTAGTTTTGGAAGAACGTAATAGTTGCATGGGGCGAAATCGGTACTGTAAGGTGGATGTTGTGATTCCTCCCATCTCGCAGAATTTCCTGAGCATAATGTAGTCCCTTTTGGCACCCATTCAATTAAAGGAATCCTTTCCGCGTCCCAGAAAATGTACTCATGGCTTTCTCTGCAGGAATTACATGTTCGCCTTCTTGCGCGGTGAAGAGCTCTTGTTTCATGGAAGGTTCGCATCCTCGGTTAAAATTCTGCAGAGGAAGTCTTCATCTTAGGGTAAAGCGGTCAAATTCACAGTTAACAGTTCTTGTTCGCGACTGAGCAGCCAGGGAACCCAACACTTTGCTCATTCGCAATTCTTCGTGTAGAGAAACACTTGTTTCTGGTATTCGTATTTCTTTAGTAATATCTGAAATTTTTGCTGGACGATTAGTGAACGTCAAACCTTTAAATCTGCTGATGATTTCTTCAGTTCGTGCTTCCAAGCGTCTTCATGAAACGAGTTATGGAGCGAGTTTTTTATTCTATTTTTTCTATTTTGCGTTTCTAAAATCAAAAAAAAAATAGTTATTTATCTCATAAAGGACGTAAGCATAATTTTACGATTGAGGATGATGTTACATCCGAGATCTCAAAAGCAATTACAGCCAGAGTGTCATATTATATACAACTGCCGGCCCAGATATTCTAAAAATTCAGCATTTTAGGAAAATTTTATATTTATTTATATACTTATTTAATTGCCAAAGTTACGCTATTAATGCATTATTACTTTACGTCCCTCGGGATGTAAAAATCCATTACATCCCGCTACCAATCACAAGCATTTTTGAATCGCTCATCAGTATGTTAGGAACCAGAAATTCTAAAATATTAGAAATGGAAGAAATTAATTTATTGAGAAGTTTTAGTTATTATAACAAAGAATAATTTGCAATAAATTGCAATTACAATCAGTACATGGATTGGTAACGTCATTTATCACGCGCTTATTTCATCGATGAACAATATATCTTGCAATTAAAACACTTCCCTCATGATTTTCCATTCGTTTCATCGTAACTCACCTATTAAAATAGAAATGCGGGTTTATACCATTTCCGTGAAGATTATAAAACGAAATTAAACTATAAAAGGAACAAAAGTGCATATTAAAATTTATATTGGCATTAAAAATAAGAGGAATAAGAACCGCCAGCAATTATAAAGCGCGCGATTTGATTGGAGTGAACTGAATTAGTTGTAAATTCCATCAGAAACGCACCAACACGTTCACAAACGTATACGTGGTACATGCCTTCG
Organism: Oryctes borbonicus; assembly: GCA_902654985.2. NCBI lineage: Eukaryota > Metazoa > Arthropoda > Insecta > Coleoptera > Scarabaeidae > Oryctes > Oryctes borbonicus. The sequence continues at coordinate 5,299,116 of LR736870.1, forward strand.
CGCGCGTGTATGCGGCGGTTTTACTACCTAAACACACAACATAAACCTCGTCCGCTAATGGAATGAATTTGTTTTATCTCCGTTTTCATCTTTAGAAAAGGCTATTGTGCGTGGTCTGCTAACTGTCGTCGATGTTATTAAAATTTTACAGCACGACCATACCAAATTTTATGTTCTGTATCAATGGCATGTTTTTAATAATAATATAAATAATAGATCTGGTATATGGTGGAGTCCGAGGCGATGTAGGACGTTACAAGATCGGTCCGTACGGGTTACATGTTGAGGCGCGATGCCTCGCTGATTACGACTTAACGTGAGAGATAGATGGATTTGGTTATCGATAATACCGAGGCGAAGCTGTTTAAAATGAAATTTATTATATTTGAAATTGTTGCCATCGGAAGTACAGTGTTTGGGAGGAATTTCAAGAACGTTGCGATAATGTATGAATGAGATAAATAAAACCCATTGGCTGTGCTTAATAGTCAGAAATGTTCACTCTTGGATTAAATAAATTAGCCAAATAGATTTTCTATTTTGCATGCGAGAGAGCTTAATATTCAACCCATCTTACTCACCTTACCAGCTAATACACAGATGAATATTTGTCTGGTTGCTGGTGAATACTTAGAAGGAGGTCGTCACTAACTCAGATCTTTTCTACCTTGATTTTCATGAGTCCGCAGATATTTTCAATCCGGCTCAAGATACATGGAATTGTTTCGACTCCATTCTCTTACAACGAATTTCTTGAATACATGAAGACGGGGCGGATGGAATTATCTTATTGTAACATTCAGACTTCATGGCACAAGGTATTGGTCATTTGATCGGCGATCATCAAATTAAAAGCAAGCTTAATCTGAGATAATTACATTTTTTAAATTGTCTTCACACAACATCTGATTCTTTGTTGAGTCTGCTCCTCTATAAGAGCTGGTAGATTATTAGACACTCTTGCTTCATAGCCGCTGCGTATAAATGCTTAGGGAAGCATGTCGCAGCAGCAAACGTGTGTTCCCTCTTGCTTAGTAAATCTACTGGTCAATTCTTGGAAGCCTAGATGGGTCTTTCTCTGAACTAGTTGGTCACCGTATCTTTCGCGGCCTTCCGCTCCGTACCCCTCTTTATCCGTTTGCGTTAATTTAGAAACTAAAACAACTGTATAAAACGCATATTTCCACATCGTGAAACAAATGCGATTATTTAAATCTCAAATTACACGCTGAAGATAGAAATGCTTAATGCGAAAGATTGATGCGTAAGAATGAATTTTCGCAACGTTATGGAATTTTCGTGTGTTTTTCCTTCGGCAACAAGCTATTAGCGTTTAAAAATCATTATCCGTTTATGGAGTACCTACATATGTAGTTGTTATAAAAAAGCGTTTTTAATAAAGATACTACTACAGCACTTTATCATTTCCGAATACGAAATAGAGAACATTAATTCCCTTCGCGGAGGCTTTCCGAACGCAGACCTTTTAATGCGTGTATTTATATAAATGACCGAGGAAGAGGCTGCGATAGGCGATAGGTATCTCGGCGTATCGCCGAAGAAACAACGCGTATGGAACAACAACATCGACCTATCGAATGTGCACAAACGTGAGCGTGTACGAGGTGTAATTGCTTAGTTTAGTTTTACGTTAATTTAAGTTAATACTTTGATGCATTCAAGCTTCGATATTTTGCTATGAGAGTAGTCTGAAAAGTTGTACGCGAAGAAGGTACATTTGAAAATTTCGGCCATGTTCGACGCTCAGCTGTTAACTAACAGTCGTTTGTGCCAATCGATGTTGGTATTTCTGTAAAAATAAAAAAAAACCTGAGCAGTAATTAAATTCTTACATTTGAAAGGCAATATACATTCACAGATCATTCACCTAGAAAATCTTCAAGGCACAAATTTCATTCTTCTGTCCAAACCTGGCTCTTGCCAGATACAGCCAAAATGTAGCCAGCTGAATCTTACCCCCCAATCTCGCTTTCAACATGTTAAAGCCCGCAAACATTCAGAAGTTTTTATTTTGCCTGGAAAGTCCTATTCCAGGATCAAAGACCCAATATTAGAGAGCAGGTAGTCTAGAACACGCTCTAGCTCTATTTACCTACATAATCTTCATAAACACAAATTTCTTTCTCCTGCCCAAACTTAGCTCTTGCCAGATACAGCCAAAATATTGCCAGCTGAATCTTAGTCCCCAATCTCGCTTTCAACATGTTAAAGCCCGCAAACATTCAGAAGTTTCTATTTTGCCTGGAAAGTCCTATTCCAGCATCAATGACCTGATATTAGAGAGCAGGTAGTCTAGAACACGCTCTAGCTCTATTTACCTACATAATCTTCATAAACACAAATTTCTTTCTCCTGTCCAAACTTAGCTCTTGCCAGATACAACGAAAATATTGTCAATTGAATCTTACCTCCCAAAAAACATTCAATTTGAATAATTCAACGGTGTCCAATCTCGTCTTCAATAGGCTAAAACTACTTTATAAAAACTAATTTCATAAACACAAATTTCTTTCTCCTGCCCAAACTTGCTCTTACCAGATACAACGAAAATATTGTCAATTGAATCTTACCCCCCAAAAACATTCAATTTGAATAATTCAACGGTATCCAATCTCGTCTTCAATAGGCTAAAAACTAATTTCATAAACACAAATTTCTTTCTTGTGCCCAAATCTAGCTCTTGCTAGATACAGCCAATATATCGTAAATTCTTGTATCTAGCTTTGATTCCAACAGGCTGTAAATCTAGCTCGTCGAACGTACAACATTTTAAAGTTTTTATTTTGCCTGAGAAGCCCTATTTCGGTATTGATCTCCTGAAATCTAGCAAAAAAAGAAACATTTCAGACTACTAAATCCATTTGATGTTTCTATTGCCTTCTCGACGGTAGACAAATCCAATATAATATGCAGTAATCTTTTCTAATTCCGTAAAGTCGGGTGACAGGGACAGGACAACCATCATTGACTAATTACTCAAACTAATTTTGATCTCGTCTGCGCTGAGAGAAAGCTGGCTGTTGATTTAACAACATTTTTGTAACATTTACTTTGCTCTGCTTGGTGGAATCTCTATTCGGCTTTCAATTTGGACAAGATAGATAAAGATTGGTATATTTATTTTGCACTCTCCAACTTTCAGAATATTCGATCTTTATTTTTACCTCGTAAAGTTGTTAAAAGTTAACGATAAAAGCTTACGTAAATTAATAATTTTTTTGAAATATTCATTTCAATTCAATTCATATATAAAGTTCACGCATTGTTCTTTTAGGGTAAGAGAAAGCCATATATCATTTAAATTTACCAACGGTTTCCTTCTAAAACATAAGCTTAATTAGCCATAAGGCTTTACCACTAATCATGTTCCTGTTAGTTAGCAGAGATAAAGCTTTATATTATTGTTACTAAAGTAGTATTTGAGCTCGTGTACCATTTTTATATAAACAGAATGTCATGCATTCTTCTAATAGAGCTTTCATAGTTATGAGACCAGACAAAGAGAGAGACAAGAGAGAATTTTCACCGTAACAGAACAAATTTAAAAGCTGTTAATTTAAACATTGATTTTCTTGGATTATGAATATACAATTGGGCTCTTGAACGTATAAAACCATCAAAAGATTTTAAACGGGATCTTAAGACGTACCTTGTGCAGAATTCTTACTTAATTACTTAATTACAATATGGCTGAATTTATGCCTAACTAACAATGCAAGGAATTGTATGTTTGTTAAGAATTATTGTTAATTTTCAGCTTTTTCTTCAAATTTATTTCCATTCAGTTATTTTTTTACCTTGTCTATTGTATCGAGTTAAATGCAGTTTATATTGTTTACCTTTTCTAACATATTTTTTTTTAACCTTTTCTACTTCTTCTTCTATCACTTCTTTTGTTTATAGAGTAAACATTATCATTATTGTGATTAAATAAAATTTTTCGTCATTGCAAGCTCGTGAAAGAGGTGCCCTCAAAATCAATATAAATCTCACATTGTAACAGAATTTCGTTTTCATATCAATCCATGGCGAATCCAATTAATATTCCATACATAACGTAGAACTCTAAACTACGTCCCGGTATGTTACAAAGTAGAATATACCGACAATTAAATTGTCACACCTCGTACACAATGCATACCGTAAAAGGCGACGACGATCTCAAATGTTAACTCTATCTTCTTCGATGTGTACGTATTGTTCGCTTGCGTGCGTGTGTGTGTGGTGCGGGTAACGGCCCTTGCGGCACCCCGCGGCGTGCCCCGACCCGTCCGCGCACCGAACAACACGTGGTCTATGGGAAAGACGGCCCTCCCTTCTATACTAACTTCACTAAATATTTCTCTCCTCTATCCTGAATAACGTCACCGTTTAATCACCTGGGCTTAACGTTCGACGCTATATCCGATCTCTCGGATCGATCCGTAATTGTGAATGATTAACGCCACGGTATGACGAATTACCGTTGCGTATCGCAACGCTAAGGTTAGGCCGTCGGGAATTTCGATTGATGTACTTTTTTTTTTTATTCATAAACTCGCAATCGTTTTTGACGTTGCAAGAGAAAAGGAAGAGAAGCGGATTTTAAGAGGTGTTAAGCGAAATTTAATAGGCGGCTGCGTAAACAATCCTCGTATTAAAATCGAATCCCTCAATTTTTTCTTTGAGCATCTAATGGAGGCGTTTATCAAAATCGTTTCTTTTATGAGAGGTTGCGATGTATTCTCTGAGAGTAAAAGGGATATATGAGAAATTAGAATTAACGTTGTGTTGATTCAGAACAAATGAAAAAATAAAAAAGGGAAGATCCGTTTAAAGGTGTCCTAACAGAAACTTGGGGATTCAAATTCTGAATAAAATTTATTAAAATCAATAGAAACTGGATGCGATAAATCTCCTCCGCGATTCCTGCGTATGATCAACATTTTTAATTAATTTAATTAATTAATTAATTTAATTAATTACTCTCTTGCACAGATTCAAATCGATTTCGCCAATGGCCGTCCAAATATTATTTTTTAAATAATCAGTTATCTCTGGATTATTTGCGTAGATTTGATCCTTAAGAAAACACTATAGGGAAAAGTCTAGTGGTGTTAAATCGCACGATCTTGTGGGCTGTGCGACAGAGTGAGTGTATATCTATCCCTTCTTAACGTATAAAGAAATAAACAATTTAAAGACTGGGTTTATCATTCTGGAAATCGCGGATCGTCATTGCTCTGCATATTTTGGAAAATTAGTTCTTTATGCGAGCAGAATAACAGGCGCTCCAAACGAAAAATTAAACTTACCAGGTAAGAAATTAAGTTTGAAAAACAATTAATCGTGTAGGTGTTCTTTAAAAGGACCTATTGATGTACCAAATGAATGGTTAATGTGTTCGATGGGCCCTACGTTTTACGTAAAGCGTCCATTTAGGGATTATTCTGCGATAGTGTAAAGAATCCTGCAAGTCTATCTGTTCAGCTTCAATGCAAACACAAAGATGATCATGATCGGGGTACTATTTCATCGATTTATAGGAAATAATGTCAAAATAACATAGTTTAGTTTTTTTTTAATTTTTTTTTAATTTTTTTTAAATTAATTTTTAAATTTTTTAAAATTTTTTAAATTAATTTTTAAATTTTTAAAAATTTTTTAAATTAATTTAAATTTTAAAATGAATTAAAGAGGTGTCTGATATTATAGCAAAAACTTGCAAAATAATAATCGTAACGTTGACGAACTGAAAGCCTCTTTTTTTTTCTTCCGGCACGCAGGACAAACTGAATTGCGGAGGTATAAGGTAAGAGTCCATTATCAGAAGCAATCGAGCACCAGGAATCTGCAAATATTACAAGAAAACCAAGGCGTAGGATGATTCGTAATAGTTAGATGTACAAGTAATGGTAGCGAGATCTAGCGAGATTAATTAAATTTGTGTGGTGCGGAGTGTACCGATGATGGATGAAAATTCTTGTATATATTTCAGAAGCTACAGAAGATTCTATGGCATATCTTGCGAAAAGAGACGTGATAACCTTCCAGCGTTTACAGCATTACAGTATTATGGAAGCCAAGTCCAATCTATCTATTTATTTATTTTTATCTTTATTTTTTTTTATTTATCTTTTACTTTATATTTTATATTTTATTTTTTATATTTTTTATTTTATTTTATTTTATTTTATATTTATATTTTATATTTATATTTATTTATTTATCTAACATTATCATTAACGGAAGAGGGATTGACCAACATTGCAAATGGTTTTATATTATCCATTGTTGAAGGGTCCTGTTGTTATGCCGTGGCACTTCAGATCGCCCCGCATTAGTGAATTTTTGGTCAGCAGCTACAGGAAGGGGCTACGAATGCTCAAAAACTCCTGAATCTGCCAAGTATAAATAAGAGCCACTTAGTTGTGGATGAGGTGTTACTTCTGAAGGAACACTTATCTCGTGCACTTGAGGTAATTCAAAGTACATTTGGCATTATGGTAGTTCGATGATAATATATAAATGCTCATGTTGGCAATGCAGAGAATATCGTCAAATGTATTGTTGTACTTCATTACTTAAATACAGAATCGACCAGTACGAAGAATATTGAAATAGCTGCAAGAGATTGGCTGCTGTTTGCAAAAGAATTCTTTTTTTCTATTGTTTATTTGTTATTTATTCTATATTTCATAACCTTGGAAAATGGATCGACGTATGTGGATTTTGCAGGAAAAAAATCCTTATCTTTCCCAATTAAAACAATTGATTGATTCGCTACATCCACCAAATAATTTTTTATTCCCCTGACTGAACTGAACTGATTTGGTGACGTTCACATTTACACCTTTATTTCAAACAAGATAGTCGCTGAAAACAGTAACCCACTAATAGCAACAGACTGACCGTTTGGCAGCCTATCGTTTTCCGTTGTTGTTGCGCTTGTCCGTAAAGCCTTACAATATGATGCGTTCGGGCACGATTTATGACAGCGATTTGCCTTTTGGTTCAAAAGAAAAAACGTTTTCGCTGCGGGCCGAAAGGATTACGCTATACGGCCGAGTGAGCGGACAACCACTCGTTTATTAGAAGCCCGGGGTACCAAAACGGCTACCGGAACGCCCTGGTAAGAGCACACTGAGCGTGCTGTGTTCGCCGGGCTACCATACGCCTGTTGTAAATCACGATCTAAGACACGAATTTTAGAATATGAATCGAGCACCATCATTATAACGTTCTCGGTATTCTGACAGCCGATAATGTCGGAATCCTGGTAAAATTTACAACCTGCCGGAGTCCCCGGCGTTCAGTGCACCTATTTTCGTTTCAATAATTGGGTGAAACTTTGGAATTTGTTCTAGGAGCTGTAAGGGAAGGGTTTCTTTCATTGTTCTCTTGTGTTGACAGAAGGGATTATGTTACAGTTCTATTTTAACACGTAAATGAGGGTACAGGAAGGGTGGTTGCTTAAAATTTATTGGTCGTAATTAGGATTAGTGCTTCTGGTTGAGAAGCTTCTCTTTTATGGTTAATCATAATGTATAAGGAAATCAGGGTCTTGCTTTAATTTAAACGCAAATAATAATGGTGAGAAGCTTTAAATAATATCAAAAAGGAAAAAAATCTAATCAATAGGCGAGGCTCAGACGGACAGCAATTAACAGATACTGTTCCTTCCTCCACTACCTAACTTCTAGTAATTAGATAGAAATATTTTGAAGATTAAATATGTCTTACTGTGCTTCAAAAAGCAATTCACGGATGGCGCGAGAGTTCTTTAGACGGATAGGCAACGGGTTATATAACTCGTAGATGCAAAAAAATAAATGATCTTTCGTTAAAAGAAGTGTTATGTACAAGGGGAGTGAAATAGTCAAAATAGAGAAGTAGACTTCAACCAGTTTTGCTATAATCTTTGGTTTAGTTTGGGCTTTCAGCTCTTACATATGGGAAAAAACACGAACCTTCTTTCTTTTGGTTTCATTACGTCTCGTCGCACGTATTTCTTCTTTTTTTCCCCTTTTTCTTTCTTTCTCTCCCACTCTTCTCCCCTTTTCGTTTGAAATACTTGAGACTTTGAGAAATTGTCTCTATCGCACGCGTACGAACAATGGAGACAACTTGTTTATTTTTTTTCTTCTTCTCACACATGAACAAGAACCAAAAGACAGCATTTGTAATTGTTGCTCTTACGGGAAAACGTCTTTTATTCAACCGAAATCTAGGTAGAGGTGAATACAAACACTTTCCCACATTCTCAGCAGTCTCTACAAAATAGGAAGATTTATTTACTTACTGCCAACACTCGGAAGTTCTTCGTGTTAATTTAACGGAGCGTTTCCAAGATATTTTAAACGTAAATATGCTGAGTTGGGTTTTAGATCCTTTCGCAAATGCAGGTACTGAAGAATCATCAAATTTAGAAGAACTCTCAACCAACGAAGAACTCAAAGTAAATTCAAACATGGATACCAACAGTTTTTGGTTCAAAAATCAACACCAGTTCTCTGTCCTGGATTGTGGGCAATAGTGCAGAAGTTTTTAATCGCATTTTCCTTTCGTCTTACATGGCCGTACGTGGATTCAGTGCAGCAGCTAATTTATTGTCAAAGAAGAGGAACAGACTACACATCACTGAATGTGGCGATCTGCGATTGATGTTAACGAAATTTGACATTAATAAATTATTAAAACTCCACCAACCTCAACCATCTCGTTAATTTTTTTATTTATTAATAATTTTCCGTTTATCTCATTTTTTTTTTTAAATTCTTATTGAGCGTTTACCTTTAAAATTTTAATAAACAATCTTGTTGTATATTTTAATTTAATTTAATTTTGCAACGATATTTTAATATTTGACAAAAAATTAACTATTATGGGCGATAAGTCGTTGGAAGGAGGTCGTGGTCTAGAAACGATTGGGAACCTTTCGGCTAGACGAAAATCGACATAAAAATTGAAGATATAATCCTTATTATTTATCCAAATTGAAATGTAAGTCTTTAAGGAAAAAAGCATAAATCCAACTAAAACCGTGAAAAGTCCATCTATTACTTTAATCCAATTGCAATATGTATTTGTTTTCTTAAGACACACAAAACTTACCCTTAAGAGACGAAAAGTCCGACAAAGAACGGAATTTAAAATAAAACAAAAAAACAAAAAAAATTTTTTTAAATAAAACACATTTCAATGGTCGCCCACTCACCACATCTGGGCCTCTTAAGAGGATAGAGATTTTCATCTAATGAGGGAGTAATCACATTGGTAAACACCTATTTTGCAAGATGAAAACTACTATTGGCATGGATTAAAGAGATGAGAGGATCGCCGAGAACATTGAAAGACTTACAAGGAGACTGTGTTGACAAATAAAATTTAATTTAACAAAAAAAGAAAATTGTTTCTGTCTTTCGTACGTGCTTAAGGATATTCTAGATTATCAACGCACCCATTTTGGAGAAGAAAACTTAGAATATGCGTTAATAATTAATGTAAATAAGAGAAATTCTACAACTACTCTGTAAAACTCCATCTAACGTGTGGAACATCTGCGCAAAACCTCTAACAAAAGTACGAACGTTACGTTATCAATCTCGACGCGACGTTTCCATCATATTTCACGTCCGAAGCGATCGATACCACCTTTTATTATTTCTATATTGTATAAGCTACACATATTATAGAATAAGATAGAATCGTTCTGCCGTCAATACACAAATCGGAGCCGTTGAATCCGATCAGATAAAACTTGCGCTGGCCCGCAAGTCCCCGGTTACCCGCGTGTACGCTGGCTGGCTCCGGTGCCTTTTTGCCAGTTGCAGTATATGTCGCTTATCACCGTTGGGAATCTAACGCGTTACAAAACCTCATAATGTTTTCTTCATCTCGGTCATTACGACGGTATTGTGCAATTGATGATGTTAGTTGCGCGGACATGGACATCGTTAGTCCTCTTCTCTTGTTCTGCTTAGGAATAAAACGTAAAGATACGGCTAATACGCGTATCAACTATGTCGGATCCGTTCGGATTATTGCTATTAATTTCCGACACTATAATCTAGTTTTTTTTTTTACATATATTAGTGTGATTTGCCATCCTTTCGTAGGCTTTGATTTATGTTACTGGTTCTTTCGATACTGAGGAATGGTAACGATGTGCTTGAGATTAGGAAAAGAGATTTAGAACTACATCTTCGTAAATTTGAAATAAATGGTGAAATCAGGAAATTGTTATCTAATACGAAAGATTAGAATTTTTTAAATTGGGCTGTGTAAAAGCTGGCATTGTTATGATGGAAGATGATGCAATGTCGATTGTTTTTCCTGATTTGGTCGATGACTTCTGGCAAACAAATTATTCAGCATTAACTGTTTTTCGAACCTCCAAAGCAATGCTTACGGCATGTCATTAACGATGCTGTTCCACCCTACATACCAATCTGCCTCTAAATTACACCGTTCTAATCCAAGGAAAGGCAATATTAGTCTCGAGGGATGAGAAGTCTACTCAAATGAACGAATGCGGCGATATCTGCAACACATGATTTTTCTATGACATGTGTCTGTAAAAAATATCACAGAATTTCAGACGTTATGCCGATTCCTAAAGACAAGTAATTCTAGCTTCCTCTCTTCCCCGTTCCATGGTTTTTCTAAGTCGTTTAAAGCCTCTTTTATGAGCTGCCTATGTTCTTCTTCTTTTTCTTCTTCTTCTTCTTCTTCTTCTTCTTCTTCTTCTTTTTCTTCTTCTTCTTGAAAGCAAACTCTCCAACAACGAGTATTTCTTAGCATCCGCCTAGCGATTTCGCGAAATGCAATATCTGACCCATGTTTGTCGAACAATTGACTCCTTTCAAAATCGCTTATTTGACGATAATTTTGGTTGTCTTCCAACTGCTGGCATGTTAATATAATACACTAATTTACACTAATTCACACCTGTAGATTGTTACAATTGAATAACTAAACCAAACTCTTCCAAAATAAGGAAAAAAAAAGATGAAGCTTTTTGTTAGAATTCGGCAAAAGACTACACGCAGCTGCTTTTTTGCTTTCTTCTTCAAAATTGCCGACAATCAAGTCTTGTTATTCTTACGTATTACAAAACACTAGAAGAATGCAGAAAACTACAAAATCACACGTACGTTCCTTTTCAAATCAAAATCCATATTACGAATGCATCTTTCCGATGGCCATTTCGCAATAATATAACATCTAAGCTAGTTATTCCTTGTTATTCTTCCCGTAGTCGTAATCTAGTAATTTACACCTCTCTCGCATGTCATTATCTCGATTAGCCTCGCGTCTTCTATACAAGGGAAAAGTAATTTGGAGATGCCGGGTGTTCGCGTTGTCTGATGACTACGATCGCACCGAATGTGCGATCCGGCGTGCAATACCGGGGATCTTATTTCGATTTCTGTAATTTACACCTACGAAGTGAGAGAGCCGAAGTTCTCGGAGCGGCCGATTCTTTTTCGTTCGAATGGAGGAATGCGCGCGGAATTTGAGATTCGTCGAGATTATGATTACGTGAGAGCTCCGCATGGAGTGGTGTTGTATGTTGTGAGTGCGCTTTGTGTCCGCGGCGTGTGAATTGTTCCCCGGCTTGCAACCATATATTTTACGCGCGGCCGTCGATATTTATACCGGCTTGTTACGGAGCGGAATGGAACTAGGAATTTAGCCGCGCTCCGGAAAGCTACAGTCGATGGCAAAAGTCGAACGTGGTGATTCAGATAAGATGTGCATATAACGAGTTAAATTTAAAAATGCTTTATGACATTGTATTCTTAAATTTAAAGAACGGCTTAGTGATTGCATACAGCTCTGTGTTAGAATTATCAGCATTGAAAGTGGAACAAATTCCTAAGTTAGGGGTTATGGGCAAAGAAGTCTGCATGTTTTACATGCCATTTCCACTGCAAACTGTATCTTGTCTATTAGCTCCGCTTCCTCTGATTATAACTTCGAGTATGAAGTTAAAGAGCACACTAGATAATGGCTCACCTTGCTTTAATTCACTTTTCATTCCAAAATCCTTTGATTTTGGTCCTTTCTATATCACTCTTGTACTTCGGTTAAGGTCATTTTTGCTAGCTTTGCCTTGGATTTTACGTATTCGCAATGCATCGTTTGGATTTCTCTTAGTGCGAAGATTTGGTCTATTACAGATCGTTTCTTCTGAAACCCGCTCGATGTTCTCTTAACACTCCTTCTGCATGTACTTCCGGTCTTTTTTTTAATATGGTTTGTAGGTTGTATCGAGAAGTTGCTGCTAATTTTGTCCCTCTTTTTTGGGAATCAGACACAGCCGCGCTTTAGTCCAGTCTTTTGATGGTTCCTCCTTTTGGCAGACATTTTCAGTTATCCTGTGTATATGATTGTTTTATCTGTTATTTCTAGGTCTCTTGGTTTTTTTTATAATTTTTCAGACTTGAAAATTATTTCTTTTACATCCTCTTCTGTTGGTTTTTTCCTTTTATAGTTCTTGTTTTTCCTTTACGATCCAGCATATTGGATGAATGGTCTTTCGGTGACCATTTGTAGGTGTTTGAGAAGCATTTCCTTGATATCTTGATTCTTTTGATTTCTTGATAAAATGTTATTTTCGTTTGCTTTTTTCTTTTTACTTTTACATATTTTTTTTTAATGTGTTCTTTATTTCCTTGTACTTTTCTTTGTTTTCTTCTGTTTCATAGTTTATTAATTTCATCCTTATTTGTTTCTTTTCTTTTGCGATTTTGTGTATCAAACAATCCCTTTCCTTTTGGATATTTTTCGGTTTATCTACTATTTTATTGCTAACATCCAATATTATTTTCTTTGTTTTTTTCCTATACTTCTTCTAGTTGTTCCATTCAATTATCAAGAATGTATAATTCGTGCCCGATACTACATTTCTTTTCGTATCTTCCATACAAGGGGAAAATCATTTTCACTGAAGGTTATTGTACAAGATCAATTCGTGATTGTAGATTTAGACACGCCATTGCTTCACAGAAACGATAGAAAAAGACGCCTACAAGTTTATAAAATATACACTAGTACGTATACGCATAAAAGGATAATAATAACAGGCAAATGCTCTCATTAGACTAGCCGGACTAATCTTTTTCCTCTCTCGACGGGTGCTCGAACTCAGTACAGTAGCGGAGAAGTTAATCCTTCTTGGCGGGTGCCCTCCTGAGATTTTAATGCTTTCTTTGTTGTCACCTAACTGTCCGCGCTCTGTCACTGTCAGCCGAACAATCAGTCCTAACCGCCCGGTAATAGCTTGACTTTTCTCTCCCTTTGCCTCTCCGTCTTACGCTGCGTTTATCTCTCCTGTTATGACTGTTTGTGGCCTCTCGTTACCGAGGGTATTGAAGAAAAATTTTACGCTGGGATCGCCGCGCAGCCTGAAGACCACACTGTTTACACATACAGGCAGCAGAAACAGCAGCAATAGGAACGACTGCCGGCAGTCATTCGTTCTTTGTCGTTATTATTATCGTATTGTGATACGAAACATAGGTGTCTTAGATTGGTGTATTATGTATTCGTTTTTGTTCTTTTTCTTTTGTTTCTTCCTTTCGTAGGAATGGAGGCAATACATCTAAATTATAGGAATCTAACGCGTTAGTTAGTGTTTATTTTTCATTTTGTTGAAGAAGGGAAATAATGAATGGGCCAAGATGAAATTTAGCGAGTAATTTGGAAAAATCATTTATTGCGAAGTATAGATTTCGTTCTTCTACACTGGCCGATTAAGTTGAGACTTGAAATCTACACCTGAATACTGCGTTGCTTGAAACAAATAATTTTGTTGATTAAGATTGATTGATTGAAATAAATTCTAAATCATCCTCGTCTCCTATCCAATAATGCTTAATAATTTCACATCACACAAGTGAACCTATTTTTCTCCTCGTCAAGAGCAAAATTTTCTTGCTTTAAGCACTGCAAAAAAGGTTTTATCGCCAGAAAGTGGAATTTCACATCCATTTATTTTATTTATCACATTTTGCCTGCCTTCTGGCCGTAACAAACTTTCATTACCCGGAAGATGTAGTGTATTGACATCAGAAAGGCAAACGCTGGCATTGCTTTTATTGCTAACGGATGTTGGAGTAATGTTGGCTAATTTTTTTTTTTAATTTATTAATTAATTTAATTTTATTAGGCATTAACACTATAAAGGAGGCGATGAAGGAAAATCGATGTTTATTACAGTAATCCCTAAGTAGTACATAAGCAGACATTGTCTAAATTAAATAAAGTTAGTATGTAAATAGTTTATTTATTTAAATTTTGTTTCTTAAACAGACTCATTGTGTGGAAATAAACAAATAAAATTGTAATAAATAAGCAAATATTGTTATAAACTATAATAAATGTGTGTACAATGCGCTAGGAACAGTAGATACGTCGATGGACATTTCCTAACGTCTAAGAAATTTTAAAACCAGGTAACCATTTTGGGTTTTTATTTTTTCCCCAACCTTTGGTATTAGTTATCTTAAAGAGTTTTCATTCAAGGCCAATCTTGTTCTACAAACATATAATTATATATTTCTCGACATGTGATCGGCATAAACAATTTTCTAGCTTGCATACTTTGCGCCATTCACCTTTTTGTTTGGCAAGGAAAATGTACCCAAGGTCCAAATTCCCTCCAAGCAATAAACAAAACTAGTTCTTGCTTAACGCGCCATACCTATTTTCTCATTACCTTACTTTCTATTTACTTCCGAAAATTCCAGCATTTCATTAAAATAAATAATCAGACCTAATCTCCTAATAAATCAATTGGTTTTAAACCAAAGATTAAGCCAGGTACTTACGTTCGTATTACAAATGGAAAGCTTTCAATGGGTTCGCGTTTAACCTCCAAAGGGGATTATATAGGATGGTTTATGATAGCCGTCTGCTCGCTTATTGACCTGTTACACTTACTTATTCTAAGATCTGCTACCTACCGGCTTTTAGAATCGGCGCAGCCTTCTACGTATTTGCTACTTGAGATAATTCCCTGCACTTATTAGCGATGGGTGTAGCGGAGCTTGTTGAAATAGATTACGTACACCTGTTGTTCTTGGAAAGAGACCAGTCTATTTAAATAATTAATAGCTACGAATTGCGTAATAGCGTTGTTGAATTTGGAGAGAATTGAGCGTGTTGAGTAAGTTTTTGGTCCACATATTACTTAATCATGCATATATTTCTTGCTTCAAACATACAGGGTATTTCACGAAACTCGTTCGTTAGAAGTTTTAATCATATCACGAAAGGTTGAACCGGAGGAAAGCTTCAACTATATTCTCATCTTATTGTAGAAATGTCTTGATTTCTATTAGAAATCTTCTGAAGAAGCTGACAGCATGGTCAGCGAAACGTCAAGTAAAATATTAACTACGCGACATCACCCGAAAGACATTTCTACTACGGATTATGGTCGTGAAAGCCTACACTTCTCATCTTATTCTAAGTTGGAATGAAAACTGAAGGTATAATGTAATATTACACGTTAATGGTGTGACTCACGCCGCTGTTACTTTAAAGCCTCGCTGGTCCATTAAGACTACCAGCATTTAAGGTTCCTGGTGCCACTTCAAAGATTCACATAAAACTTTAACCTGGCATCAAAGTAACATATGTGGCTGCTGATTGATGGTGGTGACAGTTAGAAACATGGATTCTTTTTATAGTTGTGGCGATGAAAAAGATGAATGTCTATAAGCCTTCCTGTTGCGACGAAAAAGACGAATGTCTATAAGCCTTCCTGTTGCGACGAATTTGGTTTCTAGACGCCGTGAATTCGAACGCTTCGAACGCTTTCACTTCACAAATACGAGCGATACTTATTGGTGATCGTCTTTGTTTGTTGGTAAAGTCGATAAAGAATGAAGGAAACTATTTTGTTATCCAGAATTTATATGGAAAGTAACATCTGCGAGTGGCAAGAATGGAGAAATCACATGTTCCGATAACGTAGTAATAACTTTCAAGAAATGCTAACTTTAAAGACCACCTCAATAGTATGACACGGTTATGGCCACTATTGTTTTTTACTTTAAAGTTTTTGTAACTTTAAAGTAATCTCAATTGATAGTGGTGGTTCCAAGTACCTAAAGAGCACTAAGAAGTTATGCGACTATTGAAATATTTAGTAGCAGTTACGTAACAATTATAGAGTCGAAGTTGCGGTCTCACTTCGACATCAAAACTCAAAGTTGACTTATCTCGGTTAAGCTGCTTGAACAGGGCTTTGGAAATGATCGAAATGGGATTGCGGTACCGAGTGAGTAAGCGCGGCACTTAACAGTGCTTAAGTGCCGTGTTGATCTTTAGCCACTTATGTGCTTTTTCAAGACGCTCACAACCTCTATTATCCCTCTAAGATTAATTCCACGGTCGTCTAGTACCATTTGATGAACTTCTCTGATGTTATCGCTAGTCGTTACAGTTTGTGTTAATCTGAAGGCTTTTATCGTTAACCAAGCCCAACATTTCACTACGGTAGATGTTGGTGCAAACAACTTCCATCTCTTTGTTAGTTTGCGTAGGCGCATTGTAAGCATTTAGTGACGGTTGAATATTTACATTTTTGTAAAAGCACCAACTGAGCGTTCATCATGGAAAACTATCTTTCAGCGCATGCGCAATTCTATTATTAGAATATTTTTGAATTTTCGTGTTGGGACTTGAAACTTTTCAGACAACCCTCGTAAGTTGAATTATCCGGTAGTTGATTGGTGTTGATGCTTTAAAACGGTAGCAAGAAACTCTTTAATTACATTTTCATTTAGATTCAAGAGCTTACTGGTACCTTTTTCTTGTTTTTAAATGTACGAGCTGCTTTATTTCTTAATTTAATTTAAATCAAAACGCTACAATCGTTACTACCTAAAGCTCGCAGTAAATATTTCCTTTTCGTAAAAGCTACATCTCTCCCAATAAATCAGCGTTCAAATTCCGTGAATTATTAACATATAATAATAGAAATGATGTAAAAAAAATCTTCGATCTTTAAAGCCGAGTTAAGTCATATATGTTAAATAATGGTAATACCGAAATAAGTGTAAATTATATTACACTTCCATTTACTAGAATATTACCTCTAACTGTTTCGGTGGCATCTCTTGCACGTCCGAGAAATATTTTACACATTTTACAATAAACGAGAATGATTAGGATAATTTCGGATACCCGACCGGTAAAGCGTTGAGAAAATTAGAGCTCTGTGACGTCGCACGAAAGCGATTTGAAAATTTCAAGTTTTATTTGCATCACGCTAAACGGATTTTCTATAAATCAACGTTAGCCTTAACAGTTCCCTCGGAATATGAAACGTAACGTGGAGAACTTTAGCGTTTGTAACGTGATAATCTTGTGTAATTCTTGTATCATTAAAGGGAAGATATTCATCACCATCAGTCTTCACTTAAATTCCTGGATCAATTAACAGCGTACTTAACTAAATAATACCAGGAAATCCACACTCAGCGCTGCTTCCAAAATAAATGATCGTAATTTGAATGATGTGTGACCGTGCGGTTGTTAGATTAAAACGAGGAATCGCCCAGGGAAACGTATAAACACATAAATCAAAGTAATGACATAATTAATATTAATAATAACAAATTCGTCTCAATCTAATAAACCAGCAGCATTCTTAATCCCGGGGCGCTGGAGGTAAACGGATGAATACCGAAAGGAGAAGAAGCGAGTGTAGCTAGAAAAAAAAAGAATAGAAAAAGAAAATCAAAATCGTTAGATAAAATTCAGATGTATGTACAATGGATCGCAGTAAAAATGACCCCCGAAGAAATACACTCCCCGACAAAAATTTAGACGCGGTAAGATGTTTTACGGGTTTTAAGGTTTCCAACATTTCTTTGCGAAACTAGCAAGATACCTAATTAAGTTTTTATTCATTAAAGTAAAATAAACTTAAAAATATCTCCTCCAGTAATATATGAACTAAATAATAAATTATTGCTCCAATGTTTAAACAATTTCTGCGACAAAAATTTAGACGCTCTGTTGCAAATGTAAAACAAACATCAAGAAATGAGCGATCAATAATGCGTAGATCCTCCATTGTTCTTAATCACTTCTAATAGTCTGTTTTTAATAGATTTGTATAAATTTAACACATAATTTTGAGGGATATTCTGCCATTCAGTCACTATTGAAGCTTTCAGTTCCTGTACCGTGAAATATTGACGGCCTCCGCCATAAACGCGACGTGCCAATTCACCCCGCATGTTTTCAATAATGTTTAAGTCTGGTGACCGTGGCGGCCACTGTAAAGTTTTAATCTTTTTCCCTCTAAACCATTCAGTAATGGTTTTTGCTTTATGAATTGGCGCGTTATCTTGCTGAAAAAAAAATTGCGCCCGGCCCATTGCTTTCCAAAACGTAGAAGATTGTCACGCAATAAGTCTTTATACGTCACAGATGGCATTTTGTTTGTGCAAAACACTATCTCACTTTTATCGCGGAAACCAATCGCCGCCCATATCACCACAGATCCACCCCCTAATTGTCTGGTCATTTTCACTTTTGGTTCCTTTCTCAGATCATGATAATAATGCGAGTACCCATCCGGTCCGTCCAAATTAAAACGTCTCTCATCGGAAAATATAACTTTTTCCCATTGTTTCTTCCAGGATACGTGTTCTTCAGCAAATCTCAACCTCGCTTCTTTGTGTTTCGCCGAAAGTGGCGGTTTTCTCAACATTTTCTTCCGTGATATTACCGGTGACGCCGTCAAAATCGTTTGAACATGACGCACGTGCGTTTGTATCCCCGCCTGTTCTGCAATAACTCTCGCTGACGTAGAAGAATTGGATGCACACCGCAATGTCATGCGTTTATCCCGCTCACTTACAGCTTTCGGTCGCCCCTGGCCTTTTGGTTTGCCGTAATTTTCCGGATCTTTTAGGAAATTTCTAACGCAATGACCGCTTCTTCGTAACCGACGAGCAATTTCCTTCTTACTAACACCATCCTGGTGCCAGGCTAGAACTTTACCCCTTTCTATTAAGGATAATTGTTTTTTTCTACCCATATTGCAAACACTTTATATTGCTCACCACACGTGCAAGAAAGTATCTGTAGATTGGTCTTCGGGGTGGAACTATGTTGAAATAGCACTAGTCTGCCTCGGATCAACCATTATGTGTCATCGTTATCTATTAATCTTTTACTTCCTTTGTCTTCTCCGAGATCCTTGTTTCCCTTCAAATGCCAATATCAAATACAATTTTCGAAATACCAATTCCAACACGAGCTTGCATCTGCGGACTGGTCTTCGTTAAAGAATGTGCATGTTGTTGGTCCCGCTGTTCAATTCCTTTACTTTCTCCTTCTCCTTTACTCTCAAAATATTAACCATGTTGTCAATGGTTGTAAAACAATTTTCAAATTTCGACAAACAAGGCGTTGTTCAACAAGGCTTCCGGAAATATTAGTTTACCAGGATTTAGTCCTGGAATCTCCCCAAGACATTGTCAACGTCTTTGCTCGTAAATTTAGTTCCTCCTACCTTCTTTGTTGTAAATTTGATCCTGAAGACATACCAATTATATTCCTTTTACACGTCTGTTATGTCTTTGTTTTCTCGCAGTTACAAAGCAGTTTGATATATGAACTCGTGTGAAGAAATTGATATAACAAAAGATGTACAATAGCCGGTTTATGCTTTGTCTCCTGCTTCTCAACGACTGAATATCGATACTATCTTCCACGTGGTAAGCCCAAGTATCTACAAGCGCAGAACGGCGTTCATTGGGAATATCCATCGCAAACTAAAATGGGAGTAATAAGATCTACCAGCGAATCCTACAATAATCCAAGCGCATGGTTACGAGTGGTAGAAAGTATAGATACAACGTCTCACGGGGAGACGCGAAATAAACAAGTCACTGTACATTATAATGACGAATGATTTACACGTGTTTGCTTTATATGTTGTAAACTAGAAGTAGATTTGGTACAAAATGCAGATGTTAATGTAGACTCACTTGAAATGATCTGAATTACTTCGTTGACCCACCATAAATCAAAGACTGAATGATCTTGTTATTCTTCAGGATCAAAGAAAACAAGATCAAAAGACAGTCTAAGTTTCGGGATCTTCCATCACCAAGATTTAGTTGGATGAAACTCGTATCCTATAATTATTACACTGAAGGCCAATCTTCATGAATAGGTTGCTTCTTCAGAATCCGGCACAGTAAACATACGATTGAGTTTTAATTTTGAAAAGAGGAAGTAACCTTTGATGAATTGACCTACCATTGGATGTTAACAAATGAAGCTGTCTGGGACTGTATCCTTTTTCAACTTAGGTTGAGAATTTCATTAAAGCATTTGCTTGAAGCTAAAATAAATCGATCAAATTCAAGCATTAAACACATTTAACATAAATACCTTTGCAATTAATTCTAGACAATGCAATACACTGTAACGAGGGTACTTGCTCCGCAGATCCTGCTTGATGGTAAAATACGCCGATTAAACACGCAAAGTTGGATGGAATATGGTACACAAACGCATACGGCTGGTATCTCAATTTGGAACGTTGCAGTGGGAATTATTTTTGCATATAAGAGACTGTGAATCAGCACCTATCCGTATACAATATTGTTTATTGTTATGGGATATGTAAATTTCGAGCTTCGGATCCATAAATTCCAGACAGAGAAGAGCAAAGCAGAACGCCGATAAGGTGCCGAAGTAATATTAATTTGTAATGATCTGGGATACAAATTTCGGTTCGATTGTTGCAATTTAAATCAAGTTGAGAGCTAATATTGTGAACAAATAGAAATAAAAGCAGAAATATATCAATATTTCCTCAATGTTTATTTAACATTCCAGATTTTACAGGCGTTAAGTTTGCAAATCTTAGTGTATTTACATCATACAACAAGCTAACGTTGAAAGACCTTTACAAGGAAGGAATTGAATCGGTACACGCAACAGCGTAAGTAAACGATGACAAGATCTGTCAATTCAACATCTAAACAATGTTGATTTTTTCGGACGACACATAAACAAAGGAAATGACGCAAGTTGTCCACGAATATTCTATTTACCAGATTCGTTTTATTCGGAAAGAATTAGCAAAAATTAGCTACGGGCACGTATGTAATCCACTCAGAATAGTAAGTTTGCTAAATACCACGAAATCATCGCGTGATACCCATTCCAGAGTTATTGTAATTAAAATTCGGCGTTTGCTTTGCGAACAAGATACAAGAGAGATGTGTTATTAGGTGAGATTTCTGCAATGGCACATCAATATTTACGGTTGAAATTAACACGTTTTTAGCTAAATCGACAATTAATCCCATACGAAGAGAGAATGCGTGTTTTTTTTTTTTGTTATAATAAAGATTTGCGTGTCAGGAGATCGTGACGTGGTTGTGAATTTGCGTAAGGTATGTAAATTATGCCGTGTCTAGGCCACGCTTCAAGTATAATTAAATTTTTCATTACATCTTGAAGATATCTCACTCCAAGAAGAAGAATTTCTAACTGAGACATCGCCGGAAAGAGTTTTTTTTTTCTTCTGATTTTATGCGAGGTTGGTAAAAGTGTTCGATATTATTCGTTAATTGTTGAAGAAGACATTTTAAGATTAACTAAGCTAGCCTGAAATTTAAAACTGTCCAACATTTTAATTTAACCGAAATACAATAGCCAGCACAAGATATTTCCAGAACTACAACAGCCACATCCCATTATTTTTCTAGGTCTTGATAGAAACTTTACCAAGACGTGCACTATTTATCTTTAAAGGAATTTGAATAAAAACAAGTGAGATGTTTTGCGGCTGGCGTGTTTTTATTGAACCTTCTTCATCAATTAAAGAATGATATCGGAAATTTTCGTCACCATGTTATATATGCTTGAAATCAACCGTGTCGGTGTCAAGATCTAATATGGCCCTTTTCTGAGATAAGGAAATTGATGATGCTCAGAAAGAACCGAAACGTCATATAAAAATTTCTATTTTACCATTAAATAGAGGAACAATGAGGAAAATGGCTTGAGAACGTGGTTTTAGAATGATATTTTTGTTGAAGTTTGAATTTTTTCGTGTTTTCTTCATTGATTTGTAGACAACGTATAAATTTTAATCCTAATTAAAGCATTGGATGCAAGGATGTATAAGACTATAGCTAAAAATACAAAGTTATCAATTGGGCCTGAAGACTGTGAAATAGTGATCGCATCTTCTGTTTTATAGCAACATCCTGTTTATTATTTAACCATCTGAGCATAGTGGGAATGACCACAGATTACTCTTATTTAGAAGGAAGTCTTAGCATAGTGCTGGTGATCTTACTGATGCTATTAATTGCTATTCTTAATCCATATCTCATTCGGGCTAACCACTAACTATGTATGCCTTAGGAAATGTTTGCGAATACTCTTCATAGGCTTATATTATCCAGAAATTTCTTTTCCCATGGCTTGCCAAACTAGTGCCTTACGTTCTAATAAGATATTTTCTTAAGTCTCAGTCCTGCATAGTGTTGCCAACAAGGGGGAAACTCTCCCGTTTTAGTGGAGTGTTGAGCGAAAAAGGAAGTTATAATTGGAAGAGAACACGAAGCTGTAGACTATTCTTTACTTCATAAAATTAGGGAGGTTTTTTGCTTACAATGAATAAAAATGAGTTTCAAAGATCACGAAGTCCTCTTGAAATTATTTTTCGACATCACCCTAAAACGCGCGAAATTTTGAAATGGGGGTGCCACCTTAGAATCGGCCAATTTACGGGAGCAGTTTTACCTACTAAATTCCTCCTCACACTAAAAAAAAAGGAAAAATTATATAAAACAACCAAGGAGGATACATAGACACATTTTGTAAAATAACGTAAATAAATGTTTAAGCGATCTCTTAAAAAAAAAACAAAAAAAAAACAGAAGAAGAAATTTTGTTTAAGAAAGGGAATATTTCTTGCCCAGAGGAGAAAATTTTCTAATAAGTTGGTTGGCAACACTGGTCTTGCAATAAAATTTCGAAATGCCAACGAAATCTATGATTTTCTTAACAAAACGATTGAGAAAACAAGCATTATTTAGACTATTACAAATAGAGTCTTTCATACAGCAGCAGCGTGCTGCCCTCCTCGTATCTTTGCAATTGATTTTAGCCTCTGGCATGGTTCACATGTTGAGTTACCGCGATTAACCGCTTCTCTCTCAGTTAGTTTCGCCTCTGGCGTGGTTTACACGTTGAATTACCGTGGCCTACCATCTTTCCCTCTCCTGAAGAAGCCCCATATGACAGTGAGTGAAACGTAGAGTTTTCGATTAACCATGACACGGTCCAATCGCGGAACACATTTAGTTTTAACTGATTCTGGCCGTGGAAGCCTACGTTATTATTTCGTGATTTATCAGTTTCTGCATTGACACATGGTGATGACATTCCACGTTCCACCCATGCCAGTTCAACAAGCTTGTTTTTCTAGTCTTCATTTTGTGTTAATTATTTTTATTCGATGTATTGCAATGCATACTTGACAAAGAACTAAAAGGCAACAGAAGACTTGAAGGCGAGCTTAAGGAATTTCTTGAAAAATTGCTCATATGAAATATCTGGGTATAAACTTGCAAAATTAGTCTGCGCAAGAAAATGAACGAACCATATTATGTTGCATTCGAAATTTTTGTGGTCAACCGTATGTAAATTCACGTAAAATAAATTACCCAAACCCATCAACCCGTCCCGCAGGCCGGGCTCATTTATTTAATCCCATCTCAGGTTTGTTATTAAATAGAGCCACTATTTCACCCCGTTTATCTTTTATGCTCGGATTTATGGCCGACTTTTCTATAAGAAGGAATCGTCTCAAATCGCAAAAAAAGCGACAGCCTATATAAATCGTATCCCCAGAAAGAAGAGAAGGAGAAAAACAACGACACTTCAGTGTCTTCGAAAACCGGCCGGAAAAAAACCAATACAGAATTCCTTATTCTTCACTTTATTCTACCAACATAATATATAAAGAAGTTCGAAAGAATTTCTAAAGCCCATACTCCGTTTGACGTGGGCGAGAAATATTAATGAGAACAGGTAAGATTCAGCCGATGGATGGTCACCTGTTCCGTTTAGTTTGGTCGAAAGTCGAAAATATGTTATAATAAATTCAGAAACCGCAGCCAGTGCCAGAATAGGAGAAGAATAGAGAGCCACTCTTTACGACCTTTCCACCATCTCACCGTATACCGACCGTGCTCTCGCCAACGTCTAATAAATAAGGACACTCGGTTTGATCTAGAGTCATTGATGTCACAGATTATTGATGACAAGTGCGGGTCAGGTGGCCACGCGGGTCCGTTCTCACACCCACTCGCTATGCGATGCGATGTGGCCCCTCTCGCTCTGTTCCTTGTCTCAGCTCGATCTGGCTTGTCGAGTGCTTGCTCGGCGGGTTCGAGTGGAGCAGCACAAGCAACAATGGCGACCTAAAAAAGTCACATTTCTAACATTTCTGTACTAAAATATCGTCTGGTTTACGGTACGATATCCGTAATACACCGTTAGCGTTAGTCGGATGAGGGCAACGACGATGTAAAATAGCTTGTACGTTCGTTGGGAATATGATTACATAATAAAAATGTCGGAATACGTTAGAGGAAGCCTTTTTTCGGACGATCGCTTGGAAGATTATTATTTTGTTTCATAAAAGGCGAAGGAAACAACATTTTAAATTTAAAATTTCGGATATTAGCTGCAATATTTTTGTAAAAAAAAGGATATAAGGTATAGTCTACTGCAAAATCTGGAATAATTGAAAAAATTAATCATTTTAAAAATAATCAGGAAGCACTCAATCTTCAGGTGTCTTGACTTATGAGAATTATTTTAAATTATTTGTAAATATCAACTTATTATAACCGGATAGATAGGCCAAAGTCGGGATTGTACGGTAGAAGTGGTTAATCGAGTTTTTAACCCTTTTTTTAAGACAAGAGCACGCCGTGTAAGACCCAAGCCCCTTCTCTCGACATTCCTCGGTGTTTCTCGATGATGGCTTGTCTTAACGGGCATAGCAAGTTGGCATAATCAGTGGTCAATAGGATGCCATCGCTTTCCCAAAACATTATAGCCATCATCTTTTTTGTGCTTTTTATCACCTTGGCCTTCTTCAATGGGCCAAAGGACCGTGGTGCAGAACCGTTGTTTTATCCTGTCATTATTTGGGCTGCATTGGGCACGTTGTTTTTTCTAAAAGGCGCTCATTTGTGCAGGATCTCTAAAGTACTAGTTTTTAAAATCTCTGCTTGTTTCAATTTTGTGTTTTTTTGGCGTCACTATAGCAACGGGGCTTCCTTCGCGTGAATCATTTTCAAAAGATTCCCTGTTCGAACGGAATAATTTTGCCCAACTAACTATGAATTGTATTGTTTTCATTTAACCTAGTTTATAGCATTCATTATAATCACCCTGTATCCATAAATACAATACAACAAACTATAATAACAAAAATCTCGTTATATTAACCATATCCACCATTCCGATTTCTCACAGCTATAAAATAACAGAATCATCCGTTATCCGATTCGACGACATTTTTTTACAGTGTAGCGACATTGTCACGAACCCCCGCTGCAAGCCAACGTCGACCAAACACGGTCGACACCAGGCTAGAGAGAGATTCTGAGTATTTCGCCAGTCACCGCTTTAAATTTAGGGTAGATTCTATCTGTTCGACTTCTACTATTTCATTTCTCGTCCTTCTCCGCCTCTCAGCTCTTGCCGTTCCGTTGTTGCTCCGTTCCGGAATATTTTATTGGATCGCGATCTGTGATTTATCGCGTTTTTGTGTTAGAAATTCGCCGTGAATTTGTTGCCCCGTCCGAAGACGTTGTGAAGAACAAGACGAAGTGGAAGAACAACAACAGCAACAACGAGCAACAAGAACACGAAGACGTTACGGCGTTTGGAACCGTCGACTTGAGATATAGTGGCGTAGCTTTTGACCCTTTTTGATACACAATCAATTTAGACTGGTTTATGACATTAATGTATTCGCTTGCATCAATCAGGTTCGTTCCGTATGCTCCGCGGGGAAAATAAAAGACAATACTCGGTTATTCGTTGTAATAACATCTGGTGATTCGTAGTATCATTACGATGGAAAGGTGTATACATATATTTACTGGCAGGATTTATGGATTTCAAGATAAATGGTCTCACCATGAGCCACTTTTTGGTAATGGTCTCGTTAGTAAATTGAATTGGGGAAAACTATATCATTGAGATAATTTAATATGTCAATTATAATCATGGGAATCCGAAAGGAACATTTATCAAATCAGATGAAGTCTGACGTGGCTATCATTTTGATTTATGCATCAACTTTGAAAGATAAGAATTTCGAAAAATCTCCGTTGAATCTTCTCAGTTTGCAATTGTAGGCAGAGGTAGTGCTTTGACCAAGCAGGTGAAGCATATTCGAGCTTGCTTACAACAAAGGTAAAAAATAAAGCTTATATTGCGCATTACGAAGCTTAAAACTTTCGACGCAGAAATGCAAAGGTGGTTACCCATGCGACCCAAAACTTAAACGACTATTGACGAAAATAACTCAAATCATCTTAAGCTCAATATTAGGGAGAATATTGCATTTGTAATCGGTAAATTGAGTTTTTCGTTTTGGAATTAACGTGACACGGAGGCGAAACGTTCAGGTCGAGCTTCTGCAACTTTCTTTACGGAGCGATATTAATGATTTCATTCCGCATTATCGTTAAACACAACTCCCATGCATCGTAACTAACGAAAGCCGACAGATGCGCGAAGATCGAAAAGGAACGATTTTCGCCGCACATAAACTCCATTATTAAATCCTGCACAATACGTGCCATTCCAGTATCTATATCCATTCTTCCATGCACTCGCCAGCGGCCGCATACCGTTAGATCATTTAGCCGGTAGCGCATCACGGTAGCATTCCAGAATTAATTGAATCGCGACATCGCACAATAAAAACAATCACCACCAACGGAGATTATCGATTTCTATTCTTGGCTGTTAATGAAGACGCTTCCGAATGGTAAACCGCTGGCTATATAATAAAAATATATTGTGCCCGTAGGCATGGGTAGGCGCTAAGTCAATGTTTTCTATTGTCGATTAATTGTAGGAGAAACGTAAAGCTGCGTACACATTTGAAATTTCCCAGGTTCGTGGCCTACATTGCGAATAAAGCCGCGTACGGATATGAATTTTTATCACAAAGAAATTTTTTAGACTTAATAGTATCTAGAAGCGTTGGCATTAATGGCTTTCCATTGCAAAGAATCATATAACGTATTTTAAAAATTTTAATGGGATTAATGCAAATGGCTGGTTTAATCGTTTCAAAAATGTTCAGAGTCTTTACTGATCTGCTCTTTGGCGCAAAGTTCGATTGTGACGTCCTAAGGCGGTTAATAGAAGGTAGGAAAATGATACGTCATGGCTGTTATCGTGCAGCAGTTCTCGGCGAGAGGCAACGTGGCGTTGTTTTTAATCCAGTGTGCTCACTTGACTTGGCACTTTGCAAACTTTACCCTTTCTTAAAGATGAAAATCAAGTTAAAGGGACGATAGAGAAGATTTGCCTTTGCTGGGCTGGAAGTTATGGCTACATGTAGTAAATTCAATACCAAAAGCTCCCCTGGTCCGAAGGTTAAGGAGATCATTTTCAACAAGCCCTATTCTCGAGTTATCTTTACAAAGAGGGTGACCCGACCAAAATGTTTAAGTATAGATTTATCACTCTTACGTCGTGTATAGCGAAACTCCTGGAATTAAAAATTTTTCATTAATTAAAGTAATTGTGTTGGAGTTTAAGTTCGATGGTTTTTTTAAGGAACTTCGAGGAGACCATTTACACTTATGCTGAAGATTATAGTCGGTGTGATCGATTCAAAGTTTCAACTCTCAGAGGGGACGTTAGCCCTCAAAAACAAACTCGACACATGGGCTACCATAGCTAAGGTAACGCATAGAGGCGATTGCCATGGACGATATATTGAAAGGAGAACATCTTTCCAAAATGACAGAGTTAAAACAACAAAAGAATGAGATTGAGAGGCGATCAATGCTGAAACAAAGCGATGCGTTTCATCCAGTAAGCTTACCGCTTTCAATTTATCTAGTGCAAGGTTGCACCAATACTTCTGTGAAATCGGTGAGGAATAATGATAGCAAGGACTGTGGCGGAGTGTGGTAAACAACAAAATATCACCACACTCCGCACCACACAAGTTTAATAAATCAATTAATCCGGGATGGCCGTTTCGAGGATGCATGGGATCCTCATTCGGCCACCGGTTGAGGAAATTTGGATTAGCCACCGATTTGCAACATAATCTTGAGCTACACAATACGAAATTGTTCTTCCTTGCGCCTATCGCCGAGCTAAAAATCGATTAAACAGTAATTGGATTGAAATCCTGTGAATACCTCACACATTGTCCACAAAAACTCTCCTTTTGGCTCTGTCTTTAACGAAAACAGGTCGACGAAAACAATATTTATAAATGTACTTCTTGCGTTAACTTACGTAATCAACGTCACTCCACAACGCTTCGAGCCGTATCGTCTCGGTACCGTCCATTCAGATATTGTTTATTACGCCGAAATGTAATTAAAATGTAAAACGCGTACTGTACCTATTTCCTATTTGGTAAACTCAACGGAATGGACGTTGTCGCTTCTACGGCCTGCACGTGCTGCATTTATACAGGCACTCGAGCCACGTTATCGACAAGACTTGGTCGATGGTATAAATTTTAGATTAAAATTAAAAAGCGGTACCTCCTAAGAGGAGGAATTAGCATACAAATATACTCGGGGAGATGTTTTTTTTTTCACGTGGTTGTTTTAGTTTTTGGTTGATTTACATTTTGATTTTACTTAAATCGAGCGAGCGTATAGAAACTGAAGGAGATCGATGTGACCAGAAGCTAAGTGCTATTGGTTATCGCTAACAGCCGTAAGCTTTTAATATTCAAATTACATCTAGGTGTACATTAGATAACTGGCTTAAGATTCAGATTTAACACCTGTATAAGACGGGTGGTGTTAATCAAAGTCTAAAATGCCCTTGAGTTTGGCAAATCCCAAGAGAAATCTTGAGATTTGCCAAAGGAAAAATTGAAAAAATTGTTCATCACAAAGTTCAAAAAGTTTGCCATACCAATGGGTCGATTTGTTAAAAATTCATTCTTTACAAACTTTCCTCTTCTTGGTACTTCCATCCTGCGGACCACTGTGTGCGAAATTCGTAACATCCGTTACCATCTTCTTCGTTGCCTTCATTTACCTTTTAATCAAAGCCCAATACGTTTCAATTGGTTTCAGTTCCGGGAAATTTGATGGATTTGCTTTTCAAGGTACCAAAAAAGCATTATTCCTTCGGCACCATTCTAAGGCCGCTTTATTGTAATGGGAAGAGGCGTGGTCGGGCTAAAAGGAAGTGGACATTTGATGCTAACTTACGAATGGCAGTAATCTTTTTTCTAAGCATTTTTTGACGTAAATCTAGGAGTTAATTGTAGCTTGGGAAATTTCGATTGCTTTTTGTTTGGAATTTCTCTCGCGTGCAACAGTGTAAAATTCTTCTTAACCAAGAAGTTGCGAAAAATCGATTAAAGCACAGATTTCATCGTCCATGACGTAGCGGTTGCATTTTTCAATAAAGTTCGTTTTTAGCCTTCTCACCTCCTGTTCCTAGCTTTATTTTTCAAATTGTAGGTGGTCTCCTTTTTCTTCGCAAAGTTTTTCACCAAATACTAGAAAATCAGCAGATCTTTCGCATTGGCCTTTAGTTTTTCAAGAAATCACATAAAATTTAAATTTAAAAACCAGTGTGTTCTGATTTCCGTATTAATTAATTAATAAATATTCAATTGTCTTCACCTTCCTTATACTACTTTCCATATAGCTACAGAAAAAAAAACAAATATTACTACGCACACTGTCTCCTCCTATTTATTTATTCTAATCAATTCTAATGTATTCAAGACGACCATATAATCGCAGACGTGTTAATAGATTGCAGTACGTATTCGTAGGTATCTTTCCTAAGCGTATTGTGTGTACGTTTTGTGTTTGTTGGAGGAGAGTTGTAGGTTTAATATTTGCTTCTACAAAGGAGGAATAACGCACGGAACAAATGGACAAGTGAGTAATATCGGATATACAATAGCGATCGACGTGACGTTTGACTTTTCCAACATCAAATTACAAATAAATATACCTACACGTAATAAATTGTAAAACATTGCGTTTTGAATACAAAGCGTGGAACATGTGCTACTGTGGTGGCTTATTTCCTTTGGCATGTGTGTCTGTTGGGAAGATATAATGTAATCGTGATGTAATAAGTAGAGTTGTAACTTTCGGCGGCGCGACAGAATCGGGTCCGTTGTCCAACGATTAAATATCGCACGCTAGGTCGAGTACTAAGGTTTATCTCAGATTCGCAGGTAGAAGAAGAGCGTTATCATTATTATCATTGTTTGTGAGGATTTCGGAGATAAGGGGGCAGTTGTAGTTACAAAGGTATTTAAATCCAACTATCAATAAGGTGCTCCACCGAAATGGAATCTACTGCCGAAGACGATACACTGGCGCCCAAGCAGATGTGTCAGCTGGTTAAAAGATCTGGTCGAATTAGTTATAGTTTTTGGGGATGGATGTGTATCAGTGAACCCAGAGAGGTTCACCAGAGATGATCAGGTTTACTTAGTTCAGGACCGGTGAGAAACTTCTTCCGTCCAGAAATTATCTTCGTACCATGGCCAAGTAAATCCCCAGATTTGAATCCCATAGAAAATTTGTGGGCGCCCATGGTGAGCAATTCGGTGATATGCACATTACAACATTAAATAATTTGGTACGATGTATGGGAACCTTTGTGAGGTGACCAGTATTGCGAAAGACTAGTTAGTCAACAACTGTGAAGATGGCAAAACAAAAAACCGCAAAAACATTGAGCACCGTGGCGGTAATATCAGCAAAGAGAAGAAAACAATTTAGAGAATGAACAGGTGAACCAAAACTAAAGAAATACGTATTGCAAGAAACACTAGACGAGACACAAAAGAAAATTTAGAAGAAAATGTAATAGGATTCATCTTCACTAAAAACCGAAGTAAGACGGAAAATAACCAAGAATATGAAAATAAACTGGAGCGCCAACCGTTAAATAGCACTGCTGATAGCAATGTTACTAAGACATCAAAAAGAATAAGTGTTATTGACATCACCGAAATCGATGTCAAGTCTACAAGTATACCAAGTTCGTTCAAGCGCACAAGTTCAAGTACGTCAAAGTCCAAAAGTCAACGCATTTTTTTAGATCATATTTTCCAATGAATTTGTTCGTTTTCTATTGTTCTATATGATCCATTCTGATTGATCAAAAAGCTAATCAATCACCAGGAAAAAGGTGATCAATCTCTTGGCAGTTGCTGCTTAAATTCTTGGAAAAATGTGATTTCTCAACTTCTACATTCTTTTCGTTAACAAAAGGAAACATTTTAGTATGACCGTTACATGTTCTTGAACGCCTAATACTAATATTCTTGAATTTACTTGCGATACCAATATAGAATAGATATGACACTTTTCTCAAAAAGTTCCTAAAGGATCAATTGTTGGGGTTGATGTAAATATCGCCTGGACTGGCTTGGGGAAACCAATCTCGTTGAGAATTCTGGATTGTTTCAATAAATTCCGTCCCCTCCGATGGTATGTGGTTTTGCGAGAAGCTAACGTTGAAAAGAGCTTAAAAGCTATGAAAAGAGAATATGTTATTAGTGTGATGCTTCTCTAATAACACTGCAACTGCAGTTATTTTTGGAGCTGCTACGCTAAATCTTACTTCCCAGTACAAAAGAGATACGGCTCCTCAACATTTTTATTAATAATATCTAACAAAAATGGATATATAAACTTGGTTTTTGTACCATGAGGAAGCTAAGCTATCTTGGCATTATATTTTTTGGTTATTGTTTCTAGGCATTTTCTGATGTTTTGGTTTTGGTTTTTGTGCTGCTAGGACGACGATTTTACACCCTAAATAGTAATAAATTCTTTTGGAAAATCGCCTTTCTGATTGGAGGTGGTGAAAGGTAATTGTTGGTTCAGGTTGGAGAATCATTATAAAGTGAAATTTATTCTTTGTCTTTAAAAATAAATCTAAATAAATTAAATTACCCAATTTCCTTGTTACGATCACCTCTTACTTGTTTTAAAACGTAGCATGTTTTCGAAAGCGCAGATGTTTCATATCCTGGGATTAATCAAGAATATTATTTAATACTCATTCATTCTATCGTCAAAATGTTGTTTTTTTCCTCATTTATTACAGACCAACCATTCATCAATTTATTTATAAATATAAATAAGCGTATAATACGACCTGTTGACCTTGCATTATATTTATAGGTAACTCCTTAATATACAACAAAAATAATGTAGGGCCCAGTGTAGAACCTTGAGGTACCCCAACATTAACCTCCAGATGAGTCATTAATGCGAACACATTGAAGATCCAATAAACCGATCCAACGATATGCCATTGCCACCATAACTCGAGCTTGTAAAGGAACTAAATTACAAGGTTCGGTTAAATCAGTAAACATACCCAGGCAATATTCATTGTTATCTAAGTTGCTGTAAACTTTTTTTAATAATTTTTTTTTTTAATAAGTTGCTGTAGCTTAGATTTATTCGGACAGAAACCATGTTGATTAATGGATCTTTTTAATCGCAATTAACTCGTATATTTTAGCGAGAATGGATAATGAGCTAATAGAGCGATAGTTGGAAAAACGATAATTGCATAATTCTCCACTTTAATTAAATTACTTGAGAGGGTGAAATTTTCATAAATTGGGCATGTGTTTTTTTACTACTTCGTAGCGTATGGAAAAAGATGTGAGATAAAAGTAGAATAAAAATGGAGCTGCGCCCTTTTTCCAAGAACCAGAGTTAAATAATTTACATTTTTTAGTTTCAGGTTGAAGTAGAACACGCAGCACGTCCTGGTTTCAAAATAATTCTGAACCTTGACACATTTCCTCTAACATACATTAATTCCTATTCATAAATAATATAATTTAAGATAGTATTTTACACCCAATTTTATTCCCACCAATAAACACCATCTATAAAACAAAACCACCGAACAACTAATGAGTTAGGTATAAAATTTAATCGTTGTAGAAAACCGATTCACCAGAATCCATCGGCGGCATCTTACGATCGCTTTCGTCGTCAACAAAGTCCATTTAATTAAATTGCACATGAGCTGGGCCCATCAAAGGCGACAAATATCTTCGCCCATAACCGACATCCACGTTCGTACATCGGTAATTTGCCTACTGAAATTTGCGAACAAATGAATTTTAGTAGTTCATAAATCTATACGGACTGCCATGGCATCTTTTAGACGTGTCGCAATTGTGTACAATTGTAATTGTGCGGAATATCGCCGAGGAAGTTTAATTATACTTGCACTTGCATAGAGATCGTATAATAAAATTATGGATATATAATTATGTGGTATTTACAGCTCGTGTAAGCCATGTCGGTTATAGTTCTCGTAAAACGCTCGGCAGTAAGCTAAAGTCGCAGTAGAGACACGTGCATGGATACATATATGTACACTAAAGTGTGAAATTCTAAAATTAACATTGTTTTATGGAATGCAGGTTTTGTAATTAGTATTTTGTCGGGGAGAATAAAATAAGAATAGAGAAAGCGTCGGATGTCTATGGGAAACCATATTAAAACCGTGCAATTAAGGCGAACCTGCGCTAAGAGTGCGAGGAAGTCAATAAACTTTTACGTATCTTTGAAAATTTGCTTCCTGGAAAGTTATTTTTGTTACACACCCAAGATTTTGTAGGCCACAAAATTCTTTCCACATATTAGCGAATGGTTCACTAAAGTGAAGGGAAAATGGCATACGAAAGATCTTGTATCGCACGTTATCTTAAATAACCTTCAGTATCAATCCAGCTACCAATTCCGAAAACGATGAAGGTCTTCAAGGAAGCTTAAAGCATCCAGTACCACATAAATATGCATATTCTCTTGTTGGAGAATCGCATTCTCTGCAGTCTGAAGACAAGAAATAAGATGAAGTACAATAATTTTTGGTAATTAGCACTAGAAAGTAATTTAGTGCTTAATTCGCCATAATAACTGACCCACCGTCTCCAGCCGTACCCAAATTGCTTGGATGACAATAAACAAGTTAACATTACCTCTACTAATCTTGCAAAAGGTAAATTGTTGTTACATAAACTCATTATTACTGTTTCTTCAAGCTATCTGCTAAACAGGACGCAATATATGTGATTTACTTTGGGCAGAAATCTGACAGTTTTTCTCCTTCGTCCAGGATTCCACAAGGAAACAATTTGGGCTTTCTTTGTCTTCCTGGTCTTGATCGCTGTTTGCATATTACATTTCTTGCGCCGTTGCAAATGGAGGATGACCATAAATAAGTAATTTAGTATAGCTTTAATGCCTACGAAGATGTGCTAAATGTAAGACCATGATCATTGAAGCTATGCTATGAGGATGCAACATTCTCTAGTAACCATTCCTAAATTAATCTGGGGTTACTGGAGACCTAATTGTAGCTCTTCCAGAATACATAAAAAAAATCATTATAACAGCATCGAGATTGATGATCTTCAAAATATTGTTGATGCTTTCGAATTCGTTTTTTCAAGCTGTTGATTACTTCTAGAATCTTTCAACAACTAAGATATACAAAAAATCCTTTAATTCTGGACATGGTAGCATTCCTAGCTTCTTTGTCCGAGACCTCTTCTCAATAATAGAAGTGTGCTTCGCCTATTTATAGAAAACAGCTTGAATTTACTCTGTGTTAAAAGAAAACTTTGCTGATACCAACAATTGTAGGCTTATTAATTTTATTTAACTTTCCGAAGATTTTTGAAGCTCTGATAAATGATTGGTGCGTTCAGCAGAACGATATAGATGTTGATTCCTCCAGCATGGTCGCTAGAAGACCTATTGTAACAATGTAAACAGAAAAATTGTGTGTATTTGAACAGTTAGAAGCTTTTAATAAACCTTAGTACTACTCTGGGATCTTCTTCCTTCAGTTCAGTAAATGTTGGAAATAGTCTACTGAAATGTTGCCGTCGCGTACATCTACCATTTTTAGATCTTCTTGGCAAGGACAACAGATTTGCTCTTCAGCTTTTCTTAGTTTAAATAAGTGATATTTTGGAGCTACATGACTCATCAAAAATCCCCTTTGCTGATCGATAGTTCCACTTCTGCTGTCTTTGGTGAGCCCGATATGAATGCTTTCGCCTGATTTTGTCCTGGAACATTTTCCCAGTACGAGGCCTTTTGATTATCCTTCCCCCATGTCTTAATTGCTTGTTCTGTATGGCTATTTTATAGGCCATAAAAGAAGTTAGTACCTTCTTTGACCAGATAATCTGCCGTTTGCCGCTTCACTTCCTTCGATCCTTTGGTAGCTTGGAATCCACCGCGTGGTAGTAACGTGGTTATTGCGCCCCAATTGGCTTACATTGCGTACACGTTCGTGCATCAGAAGAGATTTGTATGTGCAGATCTTAATAGCCTTTAGAATTGCTTGACTATCGCTGAAAACATTTATAGTGTCGCTTCGCTCGGGTCTAAAGTAGAAATATCTGCTTGAAATATCTTGGCCTGGAGCCCTGCAAGCATTTTGAGGTTGTAGTTACGTCCACTAATGTCTGTACCTGTTCCCATCTCTTCTATTCTCGAGCCGTGCATGTACCATGCCAAGGTGTCTCTTTTGCTACGAGGCTCACCCGGGTCTTCCAGGATTCTAAGATGTCTTCCCAGATCCCCAGGCAGTAGCCTCTTCATTACAGCTTGAGGATCATACAATACCTACTATTAACCTTGTGACATCAGAAACAATCAGTTACGATAGCAGGTCCCTTAGTTGGAGGTTCTAATCTGACCTATTTCGACCCCGTCTTACAGCATCTAATATGAAATCAACGGGAACTGAACCAGTTATAAGAGTTATGGAGCAAAACGTTATTGAATAGCTCCAAACTGATGCAAATTTAATACCTCTCTACGCCGTATTTCACAGAAACCCTAGTCCGCGTGTTTATTCGCGCATTTCCATCCAAAATTAAAAAAAAAAATCGTCACCTGAACAAAGCAAAGAGAAGAAAATAATCTCGATCCGTACGTAATCGCTAATCGCTATGCAAAACGATTAACAACGGCGT
Source organism: Oryctes borbonicus (assembly GCA_902654985.2). Taxonomy (NCBI): domain Eukaryota; kingdom Metazoa; phylum Arthropoda; class Insecta; order Coleoptera; family Scarabaeidae; genus Oryctes; species Oryctes borbonicus. The sequence goes on from LR736870.1 coordinate 5,335,429, forward strand.
TCATATTCAATACTACAATGTTTATCTATAGCCGTCCGCATAAACTATAAACCCGCGTAAAATGCAGCACATTATATCGTAATTATTCGCAATAAAACGTTATTTTATCGGATATAAATTGTACCGGTCAACATCTACATGTATCCACATTCTATATTCATACATACATCGGTATTGGTGTTATGCCTGTACGGAATATGTACGTACGATGCATACGTGCCATATGAACCTATGGCATGGCTGTATGCTTCGCCGTGTGTTCCTTCTTCCTTCGACTGGTGGGTGTCAGGTGCTTCACGTCGGGTCATAGACCGTGCACGCACGCTAATGTCCATACTCACCAAGATAATAATCATCAGAGGTAGAATCGGACGTACGAGTATTGCACCGAGGCAGGTACGAAGATATGAGGATGGTTTGGAAAGTTCCACAAATTTAATTAGTTTTTGTAGGATTTGGTAGTTTTTAATTCACTTTACGTACAGCTCCGAAGAAGATCTGAATAAGCATCGAAAGCTTGGCATATTCCTTTATTTTCCCCACTGATTTCAACCCAAACACTTATTTAGCACTAAATGTACAAATAATAACAAAAATAATATTAAATTTGCTTTTACTATTGAAATAGGCGATAAAAACCGCTTATTGCACAGCAATTCCGTTCTTATTTGTACATATACGATTTTGTGACCGTTCCTCGTATTTTCGTGCATAGCACAAAGTCCTCCGTGTGCGAACCTAGCGTCATAATGCGCGATTTAATAACGCAAATGCCTTTAATTGCAAACATATACACACAAAACACATACGCCATATTCGCGCGAGTACGGCTCCGGAGGATCGTTTTTGTATTCAACAGCGCCCCTTATACGCTTTCAGACTCCTCTAGAATGTTTATACCGCGTCCGTATCATAATTGTCTTTTGAGTCAATGAATAAATAATCGTTCGTTACAGCCCTTATAAAATCGTGCTGCGTTGAGAAGATCCGCCAGTAGAAATCGCTTACGTACACCGTTGAAGCGAAGTTTGCTCGCCGGGTCATCCTTGAAGCTTTTTAGATAAGGATTCATACGAAAAGAGTGTTGATTTAAAATTCGTAATTTCACTTGTTTTTTCTCATGTGATTAATTTTTTTAAAAATATCAACCCGGGCAAGGACTCGAATTTAACACTTCAGGTTGATATTTTTCAAAAATTTAATTATTCATTCAGAAATAGTCACCTCAGTTTCGTATTGTTCTAGAGGATTTTCTTCGCGAACTTCAGCTTGATAGCGTACACAATTGCACCGCGATCCGACCGTCGTTTGTGCACATTGCCCGCGTGAATTATTGCCAGCGGGCTAATTGATGAACTATTGTTGTTCGGCGTTGGCTGCGCGCCCGACGAACACACGGAGAATTAATAAAATCGCTATTAAACATTTTGCACCGTAATATCGCCGCCATTTCGTTCTTTATTCGTGCGAAATTCACGTTTTATTTTTGATTCGCCGTATTCCTTCTTCCTTCGTCGTTCGTATTGCTTGTTGGCTTCTCCGTCGTGGAGTTTACTTCACCGAGCGCACCTGTTCTTTTAATTACATAGATATTAAAATTAATGCTCGTTTTATGAACTTCATGAATTTCCTTTATTCGCGACCATGATACGTGTACGTGTAGATAATTTTAATGAACGTATTGTACATGTTTATATAAGTAATTTACGTTTTAGTTAAAAATGAAATAATGTACGAAATGTACTATTTACGAAAGGCATTAAGGTGCTTAGGCTGGACCTTCAGGACGTTTTTACAATATGGATGAGTTGATACAACTTATTTTCTACAATCAACACAGAAGAACCCGAAGTAATTATCACGAACGGATTTTGCGCAATCATCCTAGCTTTTCCGAGTTTTTTTTATCACTTTCACTAGGGAAAAATAACATATCTTCTAGGTTGCAATCGTGAAATTATGATAAAGATAAAATAAAACTACGTCGTTAAGAAAATGCAGGGAAGACGAGTTATTTCTCCGTTTCACCGAATTTAACCTTAGATAAAGATATAATTTGTTAATAAAATTCTATTGGCACGTATAGGGAAAAACGAAGCTATAAAGGTAACTTAAGGAACGAAGAAAGTGACCAGAATGCTTAGTGAACAAAGCACTTTTTTGCGTATTCTTCCTTCTTCTTATGCCAGTTTTTACATTATATACGCAAGAACAAGATCGCGTGCCTTCCTCGCCGGATTAGGGTCGTGTTTCTTTTTCAAGCACCTGTCCACCATGCTTCCCTTATTCCTGAAGGATTTTCAGGATTTCTTGCTTACGAGAGTCGTCAAATTTTGGAAATATTTGTATTTGCAGTTGCACTTTTTACCAGATTTCTTTTCTTCCTTTACACATTTAATCTTATTTTTTATCCCTAAATAATAGTTTCCCTTACCCCTTCTTTCCTTTGGAAACATTTCTTTTTTACGTGTTCTCATGTTTATTTTGTTGTTTTGGAGCACGGGGGTCTTTAATTGTTTAAATTTTCCAACATTGTTAGCCTTAGACACATGGCAATGAATGCAAAAACAAGTTGGTAAGTGAGTTATGCGCCAAATTAAACTGGTTATGATACACGTTCACTACGTTCATGTTTATCACGGAATATTTCTAAATGCGGGACAATGGCAGACTTTTATCAAGTCTTTATTAAATCAGCTATGGTTGATGAAATAGTTACATTTACAAACTGGCGGAATGAGAAAATTTACCTTCCAAAATCCAAATAAAGTTAAAAATTGGACACCAACTAATGCATCAGAAATATATGCTTTTATTAGATCATCAATGATAATAGGAGCACTAGAACCAGTAGCTCAATGAAGTTTGCCATATTTGAAGGAACCTTATCTCGCAATAGGTTTCTGCAGCTCAGTAGCTGATGATTCGCATACGACAGCAGAACGACGCGTTCCAGATAAATTAACACCGATTAGACACGTGTTTGAAAAATTTGTTAAAAATTGCAAACTGTCTTGCAACACAGGTACACATGTAATTATCGCCCATTTTGCTTTTACATGGAATCCGAACACGCGAAATATGGATTAAATACCGCTTATTGTAAATACATTCAAGTTTATCCTGGAAAAATTGGAACATACCTGAGAAAAATCGAGGTTAAAGAATCGTACTAGATTCAGTAGAGTGTCTAAAAAGTGGGTACAATATTACTAAAGGTAACTTTTCCACTAGCATACCGTTGGCAAACGAACTACGGAACATTGATCGAAGCTCTTAGACAAAATGAAAGGGACATTTCGCGCAAATTGTTACCATCGGAGACTAAAGAAATTTACTCATCAATCTTTGGACTTCTCGACTTCTAGAATATTTTCCTGAATTTCAGAATCTGATGACAAATTTGCTTCCATAATTCGATCCACCTTTGCTTGAAGTTCCCCTTCAGTAACAGCTTCCGAAGACGAAGCCATGAGGAACAGTTTATTGCGGTAAAATAAGTACACAGTTGGCGACACAGGATAACAAAAAACAAAAAAAATATCAAAAATACAGAAAATACAGAAAAGGATAGAGCTCAGTCACGTCTACATGCTATTTGTTCTTTCAACAAAAAACACTGTTGCAGAGTAATTTAATCATTAGAGTAAATGCAGAAGAAAAACTATATTTTTAACTTTAAAATATTTAACACTAACAGCAGTTGCTTTATAGAGCCTAAATTGCAAGCTTTATTATTATTATTCAAATAAATTCGACGAAAATTAGCCACATTCAAAAAGCCCAAGCTCCTCTTGTTTTCATCCTCCTTCTGTTTAGCATAACCAAGCAGACGAAGGGAAAACATCGTCCCGAGTTAGCCGCATAAACTGCAATATCGGTTCATTAATAACGTACGTTGGAAGGGGGCATATTGGCATATACAAACACTTTAAACCAATCAATGGGAAGGTATGCTCACTTCTCGAATCTTCTCATGTCATAGGCAGACAAACCCAATCAGCGTGATTAATGACTTCGCCGTGCAATTCTTTACAAAATACGTTCCGATGGTGTATTTATTATAAGGAGTATTCAACGTTCTAAGCCACCTATATGGAGATTAAGTTTCCATCGAACAAAGGAAGCATTTAACCATCGGCTTACGCTTTCTTTTTTCCGTTTCTTTTCACTTCGTAGCAAAAACGCGACGAAACTGAAAGTTTGCGCGGAGATTAGCGGTTCGTACGAAGCGGAATAAGTGGATAAACGCAGACAACTCTTTAACTTTATTTGAGAACTGCGTCTTGCTCTTCTTAGAAGGATGCTTTTCCTGTAGTAGTTGCTTTATGAGTAGCGCGCAAATAATTCAAAGAAATCTTTTTAGGGAGCAGGAATTCAATTAATTACTTCAACTCTTCACTATATGCTTTTCATAGCGCGATTGCTTGGTTCGCTGACAGAGTCCCCCAAGCCATATTGAAGTAGGGGCAAGTGCACAAATAGGTGAATCTCTCAGCACTTTAAGTGTTGGTTTACGAAGATGTTAAGAAGTAATAGACCGACTACTGATGCTTTCCAACCAGCACGGACTCAGAAGGTTCGCCACATTCTCTATTTAAGGCAGTGCTCCAATTATTGTTGCTGAAGATGTTGGCTCAACTGTAAAAAATCGGGTCCAGTGCAACTGTAGCATTGTTATAAAGGTGTGTTGCAGTGCCGCGATGTTTAATTAGTTGCTTAATTAATTGTTAAGCTGAAAGTGAATATTTCGGATTTTTACTTTTGTATCTTTGAAAGTTCATCAGGAAGCACAATGATAACCAACTTCACCGTTATTTGGAAAACGCTTAGCACAGACCATTAATTTTTGCCAAAATTAAGAAGTAAATCCAAACACCAAAACTTGCAGATCCTCTAGTTCATTCAAAATATAGCTGCAGGGATCAGCTTCTATTGTCTCTTAGGCGAAGCTCTAAAAATTCTTTTTATTTCTCATTGCATTGCAACAAATGAAGTACCTATTTTAAATCTTTTTAAACCAGTAAAATACGCATTATCCTTTCAATCGGAACTTCTTCAATTCACAAGCAAACCCTCCGTACCAAACTACGACGGTTGGTACCACTACTGTCTTGTTAAGGAGGATGATATGCACGCAGCATGATTAATTATCTTCGTGCGGTTAGGCAAACAGATAACTTCGGTAATGGACACACCTTTGTTCCGTTGCCGAGAGTCGTTGCTACACATATGACTTCTTGTAACGCAGACGGCCAGACAGACAGACGGCAGAGGGCTGCTGCTCCTTTACGATTTTGGAACGCTTTTGTTACCGGAAGTATTACGTAAAAAGAGATTGGATTGGATGAATAGGAACGGTAAAGATTATTAATGATCCAGATCGGCTTACCCCGGTTGCATACAAGCGTACGTGTTTGTGTAAAGTTTAAATTAAGTAAGTGCCTGGTTTTGCTACCTACGTATGTACATGTGTTTGTAGTCGTTTTTCATGCGAATGTAGGGAGCTGAACAATTGTTTCGATAGAACAATCGTTGATATTAACATCTCATTCGTCCAGAATATGTTAAGTAATAAAATGGGGTAAATGAGAAGACGATAAATTCGATTATACAGGCTTGGGATAAAGTATGGAACCAAGCAAATATTTTTAAAACGGAAAAAATTGTTGTAGTTACTGTATTTACGGTTTAACCGGACACCCTGGGGTGGCTAAAGATTTGTTAAAAACTGGAAGACCTCAGAGCGCAATTGACGAAGGTGTTGGGGAAAGCCTTGCAATCGTTTCAAATTTCTACCACAAGTTAGGCACTAAATAAATCGTCGTTTTTGTAGGAAAATATTTAAAAGAGTACCATCCGTATAAATATAATTGTCAGGAAATGATTTTGAACAATGGCGAAAGAACAATGGAAATTTGTAATTATAGACAAACATTTTGCAACTGATGCAGTATTTTCTGACAAGGCAATGAAATTCTTAATCTTCATAATTCAAGGTATTGATGAAATGAAAAGCCTCACTGTATTCATGAAGCTCATCCTCAGCAACCATAAAAGTCGAATGTTTCGATGGAAATTGTAGAAAACAAGCTTATAAGCCCATCTTTTATGGGCAGAGAATTGAATAGGGGATAGCGTTTGGATCTATTGAATAATCAAATTATTTCCTGCACTTCATCACAACATTTTTGGTTTCAACACGGTGGAGCGCCTTCCCGTTATGGTAAACGAGTTAGGAACTTTTTGAATTCTACTTCCTCAAATCGACTGGACGTAGAGGATTCATTGAGCGGCCCGGACGTTCCTCAGACCATAGTCCATTAATTTTTTTAATTTAATCACGTATTTATTACAACTACTTTGCAGGAGTTGCCGCAAAGAAGAGTCGTTAATTAGTCCTTAGAAAAGTCCTTGCATATTATCAGAAGGTAAACGGCGAGCAATCTGAACATTTAAAACAATTCCTTCTAGACATTACAGCTTCGGCAGCAGTCCATCCGCTGAAACGCATATTTCTTATTTCGGTCAGTCGATTTGCCATCCCAACCGAAGTCGGATGCATATCCTTCAGATGTTGCTCTTCTACAATCTAATCGTGGCAGCTGCCGACTTCATTAAAACGCAGAATAGCTCTTTGGGCTGTTGAACGAGTAACGCTTGAATAAAAGCTACTACCCTGGCTACAACCGTTGGAGTTGAGCACATTTTTTTAGAATGAAAACTTGGGGAAGTTTCCCACTTCAAACTCTTTTTAACAAGTAACAGGGAAGGCGAAAAGGGCTTCTAATATAAAGAGGAGCAAAGCTAAATTTCTTTGAGAGAGCACCTCGAATATCGGATTCGGCCCTTCTGTCACGATACGAAGTTTCAGCAAGAAAGTATAGCAGCTTCACCATTTCTTTTGTACAGATTCAATGAAGCTGAGAGTTTCCATAAATGGGAAGCCAAATTAAGGCAGCATAATCCGAAAGTTAAGAGAGAGAAAAAATGTGAAGACAAGGTCCTCATATTACAGGACTTCCTGCAGTTGTGGATAGGTCTGATAGGTTTCTGGTGTGAGTCAAAATCTGCAGATGAATCAGAATGTTGTTCTTCCACATTTAAGCGCATAAAAGCCTAACACGGTAGGATGTCAAAATAATTATTCAATTCACAATAACAGTAATTTTCTTACGCCAACCTTCCATATCCCAATAATGTAAAAAAGCAAACATTAATATATGTCGTAACGATTTAAAAAAGTAATAATGTCGAATGTGTACACGAACTTTATATCAATCTTGCATTTAATGCGATGATTATATGCATTTCATTATACGAGTAAGTTCTTCTGCAAGTCAAAAAAAAAAAACGCAAATTCTCACATACAACCTCTTCGTTTTCATAATAATTAGATTTAACCTTCGACTCGTTCTAAACTCGTTGCATCATACTTAAAATCAGCTCGACACCTTTGCACTTATGTACATCGCTGTCCGTACACGTTGAGTGTGGTCTTACCGCTGAACGTTTTTATAACCATTTATTCATCTTGCTTTTATTAGAAAATTACGCGAGCTTGACGCCATCGTTCAACAACATGTAAAGTACACACAAGCACCTACATATATACATACATGCATGCATACATATGAAAATTACCGATAGAGGATTCTTTAAAATAATATTTACGACTTTGCAGACAACTCGAGGTATATACTAGACACTACAAGTCCGATATCGAGTGTACTTAAGAGCGTTTATATTTTTAATTAATGCTGCTGTATTTCATCGATTTACTGCTTGGATGCCGATGTTGCATTACAAAGAAATTAGTTTCTTTTATACACTCGATGACACCTAAAGAATATCCAGATGTGACGCGATAAACAGATTGAAATGGCACTCGTGTAAAGTTTTACTTTCGTACTTTCACTTTTTTAATTGCGTATTTAAGATGAATTGGGCACGTTGGTTTCGATAATAGGCAGGAGTTAAATTGACTCCTTCGTAGAAAAAAAAAGCAGTTTTAGCAAACAATTGGTTCGACCCAGTCCAATTCTTTCGAAACGTGTCCCTGGCAGAAAAATAATTTTTGCTCTAAAATTAACAAACAAAGGAATCTAGTAACATCCAAAATTGTATATTAATCAGTGGCGTAGTAGTAAATATTTTTAAGGAAAGACGCATTAATTAAGCCCAAATCTCTGTCACTGGATTAATTTTTTTTTTTCGAAAATATTCAATTCCCTGTATCTTGAAAGCTAAAGCTCCGATTAGAGATAACGACGCACTACCATAGCAAATAGAGGTCTACTGACTCGAGTGTACTACTAAGGAAGAATTTCAACGATTAAGAAGGCTCGTGAAGTATGAATTAAACAGTGAAGATAACTAAGACCAAAATATTTTCTAACCTTAAGACTTTCTGGGATTTTGCCCAAACTAAAAAGAATAGATCTAGGATTCTAGGAAAGGTCCATTTAAGCGATAACGAATTTACTAATCTACCAGATATCGTGAACGCCTACTGTTACTTCTTCCTGACGTTGTATACAAATATGCCCAACTCACAACTATTGCAGCGCTCTGTATATTTCGCTGTACCATGCTAGACTTCCGATATCAAGTAACTCTTACATTTAAACAACATTACTTCTAGCACCTATCCTTCCAAAATTATATTAAAAAAATGAAAATTAATCTATTTTTTGGGGGCGAGGGGGTCATTTCACGCTTTCAAAAATGAATTTCCGCCTATAAAAAAGAATCTTTTGCATCTCTAAACATATTCTACATCGCTACCAAGTTCCATTATTAAGCAATAATGATATCTGTGTGGAGCCAAGCTATTGATTTAAGATCTTTCCAACCTGGAAACTTACTTTTAAGTAACCCTATATGCACTTTTCTAGACAAAAGATTATTTATAAAGTGGCTTCCAAGAACTGTTAAGTTTGATATGGTGAATGCACAATCTCCTTTGACTGGCAACGTTTATCCTGATGCAAAATATTCCGCTGTCTACGCTGAAAATCATCTATCATCTCTCTTTCCGCAGGCTTTGTTTGTCAACGCGTCCAGTACAACGTACGAACCTCCTAGCCGGGAAGTAAAACAAGTATACCAGTCGCCGGGGCTCGAAATTACGAAAGGGTAACGACAGAACAAGTTCATAAGTAGTCTACGCCGTATTATGCGCGGACCGGAGTCAATGAAGACGTCATAACTCATACTTTATCCACGCTTAGCTTTGAACTTAACCTTTCGGGATCTGATTCGCATATTAATGTATTCATACGCTCGTATATCTAGATCCGGGGTAGTTGTTTATGAAGATCCCATTGTGTTTATGTCACGGGACGAAGTTAATTATGAAACATGGGGACTGGGTCTACTGCGCGTCCTTAACTGCTTTGTGCGTTGTGGATTGTAAGTGTCGCGGCGAATTTCAGGTTAGGAGAGTTGGTAAATTGATGAGAGCGTGGAAAAGGTTGAAGGGGTCGAATTATACAAATATACTTTTTGTAGTTCGGACTTATTTTTTTTTCTTAAAACAAGAAGAAAAAAGGGAGACAAAGAAATAATTTTTGCAATTTAGTACTTTAAATCGTCCAGAATGTTCTTTGGCTCTTTGTTCCGAGCCTTTCGTGCTCCTAAGCCACAGTGTCTTTATAAGGCGTAGAAGAGAGTACGAGGTAGATGCTTGCTTAGTTGCAGTGTTGATCGGCAATTTAACATTGGATTCGCTCATGGCTAGCAATCCCTCTTTTCGAGGGTTCCACTAGAGAAGCTTTTGAATGCACGTTTCCTGGTTCTTCTCCCCAATGTTTTTCATGCCACTGATGCAATTGCCTTTTAATCTCCGCCTCAGCCGTTTCCAAAGGGATCCCAAAGAAGGGCTCGAGGCTGGTCAGCGGGAGTGAACTGTCGCTCTTTGCCACCATGGTTAGTTTAAAAATCTACGCTTCCTCCATACACTTCTGCATATCACGGTACAATTACGTCCATCGCAGATGTAACTACCTTCATATGTTTCTCACTCAGGATGCAATACAAGCGGCGCAAAATTTATCACTACAATCTAGTGCTGTGAGCAATATATTCCCCACCATTATATACAATTCCCGCTTTTGCATATTATTGTCTTACTCAGCTGCGTTATTCTTATTTAATTAAGTTTAAGTTCTGATATGGAAAAAAAAGCTCAAGCTGAATAAAATCTGCATGTTGGAAGAAAGTCTTGCTGGTCTTCCAAAATTCTAGTTGTCGTCGTGGATGATAAAGTAACCTGGAAGTCATATAGATTCTTATTAGTGCGCTTGGGAAGCACTCGCTCTGGCCATTGTTGGAAGAAAAAAACTGTTAAAGAATAGTGCATTATCCAAGTAAATGTAGCCCACTTCAGGAAGTTAGGTAAAATTACAATAGCAAAACTTCACACCATCTTACCACCGGAAATTCCACGGAGTATGAGCGCTTCCACTGCATATTAAATGCGATGCTAATTGCAGCAGTAGTTGCATAAACCCTTGATTATTTTCATTACATCTACGGATATAAATATTATACATTAAACTAAACCATTGCGCACATACTAAATATTTTATTGCTTAATACACGCGACGACCACTAAGAACTAAAACTTCCATTTACATCCGCCATTACACCATGTAATGACATGCCGTTTACGTACCATTTAATAATAAAAACTTGAAATTGTTAACCGGTAACAAGAAAGTGACAGTTTTATATCGTAGTACAACCATAAAGGTACGGTAGAACACGAGCGTAAAGCTCTCAGACTCCCGACTTCAATTCGAAGAGTTCCTTTTTTACTTTTTTGTACTATACACAACCGGATACCAGCTCCGTAGATACTTCTTCACATAGACGCAAGTATACGCCGTTTTTGGAATAGTAGCCGATGATCTCGGAGAAGCTTCGCAGGAGTCGTCCAATGCGAGCGCGCATCAAAAAATTAACCTGGAAAGCTGCGGAATTTGCCAAAAACCAAATCAATACCGATGCATATAAAATACGACGGCTTACAACAAGGGAAGAGGAGAAGACAAAAGAACTGGTAGTAATTTGATACTCGGGTACCGAAGCGGATAGCAACGAGAATAATAATGAAACACATATCTCGAATGTTTGCGTCCGAGCCACGCCGAATCCCCGCTAGATGGCACCGTAAAAACCGCGAACTTAGTGGGCAAGGTATTTAGTGTATGATGTTTCTTACGGCGATTCGGTTTTTCTCGCTCGCTGGTTCTTAATTTTCGTTAAGATCGCGTAGGGCACGATAACATGTCCTGAATTAAAAAAAGAAATGTTCGGATTGGAATGGTGTGTTCGGAAATTTAAACGATGGCGGTTGCGGTTGTGTCCGTTGCGACAGATCCAGAACATGAATTTATGGAAAGCGTTTCGTGTTAGTTACAGGTAGGAAAAAAGCTGTATACAATGAATGATACAAATTCATTCCGAACATAATACAACAGGTGAAAATGCGATTTTTTTGCGATCGGAAGGTTGGTGTACTTTATTTTCATGTTATAATTTAGATATGAGGTGGTGTATGTTAGTTATTTGTGAAGGAATAACTCTTGAATAAAGGAAGATTATGATTAAAGCAAAGACTAAGGTCCATATTAGTTCCATTAGTTTAAAAAAAAAAGTTTTAAAGTGTTGAAAATACGTACTGATAAACCATGGCGACACTCTCGATATCTTGTTCTGAAGTATTTATAATTTCTTTAAGTGGATCCTAGATGCAGTTGGCACCGTAGGTCATGATGGAGGTCTTAATTGTTAAACATACTCCACTTCAAACAAGGATGTGGATAGCCACATCCGGGGATGATTTTCCAGCTGAGGCTTTGTTGCCAAGTAAGTTTTTATTGCACTGATTTAGCTATAATACGAGTGTGGATCAATACGTACCCGTATTTGAACATAGGTGGTGTTATTGAGGCGTTTCAACATTATTATCATATTCTACCATCAATCATCAATCATCAGCGCTATTTTTTTCTAAGACGTATTTAATGATTTCGTGTAAAATGTAGAACGAACAATATCTTTCAGTAATTCGATTTTTGTTTTTAGATGGAAGAACATCCGAAGAAATTGAATGCAGATTACGGGGACCCTTCACCATCTACAACAACTGTTAGATATTAGATTAACGAATTCGAACGTGGCCGTACATCGGTTTTTGATCAGGAGCGTCCAAGTCGCCAGGTAGATGTGCTTGAAAAAGTCTGCAACTCGCTGATCCCTGATCGCTGAACGAGCGAAAGTTAGAAGTGAGGAAGCCGTTGGCCCGGATCGATTACTATATTCCTGAGCCAAAGCCACGATCAAGACGATGGACTTTTCAATGCGAATCTGCTCCAAAGAAAGCGAAGTCGGTCTTATCGGCCGGCAAGGTCCACGATGTTTCGGTATTCGAAGGGAATAATCCTCATAGATCCTTGGAGAAAAGAAGCATCTCACGCGACATTACTGCAGTAAAAAGCAATTAAAGGAGAAACATCACACAACATCAGTTCCATCACGACATTGCACCAGCTCACACATCTGATGTTGTGGCGCTCAAAAATGGCATGAATCGAATGACCTGGGTTCCTGGACTTCCTCAATACGAAAATGTAATTCGTAGAGAAAAAATTCAGCTCAAACTAAGAGGTCATTACTGAGACAAAAGCTTATTTTGAAGAATTAAAAAAAAATGTATCGCTTGAAGGGGTTAGAGACGATGTAAAAGAGATTTTTATTGATCCACCTTTATATATCGCGAAAACCGATACTAAGCAGGTGGTCTGGAATAATCTATGTAATAATTTTGCGTTTTTTTCCGGATGCGTTGCTGAAAAAATTAGAGCCTAGCAGACTGGTTTTTCAGTTCAATAATTCGTATTTGATTGCTTTAAGATCTTCGTTGAAGTTTTCAACTTGTGGCATTGTCAAATATCAAATTTTCATACCAATCTAAAGGTAACCAAAAAATAATGCTAATATCACTTCCTGAAGATATTGATGGAATCACTCACGCCAAGAGCATTACAAGGACACTATATTAGAAATGTCTTTCGGGTGTTGGCTCATTCAGCTTCTTCAGAATATTTCTAAAGATTGGTGTTTTTGCTTCTTGCTCCTCATTATATACCTCATTTCTGTTCCGCTTTGCTGATCCATAACCGTTCCGCTCCGATAAATCGCGTCGTTCACTGTATGACGACTCCGCAGTGCTAACTTCCATGTATTGCTGATTTTGGCTGGTTTATAACAAGGAGCAAGAGACAACAACATCAGTCTTTAGAAATCTTCTGAAGAAGCTGACAGGATAATCAGCAGCCGTAGCTCTGAACTGTTTCTTCTCCACTTCACATCGTTATTTGTCTCACAATTGACGCTACTTTCTTTCGAAACGACGAGCTGGCTCAGAAATGTCTGGCTCGCCGCATATTAGCATTTTTTTTTAGTGATTGGTTCTTTAAGCATTCAAAAGTATTATCCCGTAGGAAGATACATAATTAACCACGTTAACATTATTACCTATTCGGTTATCTCTTTTATTCCGGCTGGTATGACAAATATCTCATATTTTATCGACGTATTCGCCAAGCCGTTTAAAGAAATTAATTCGTTATCTTCTCCAACATCATTATAAGAAGAGAAAAAAATTATTCCACTCATAAAAATATCACTACGGGCATTCATCATATTACCACACAATGTGCCGGTACGGTCGCCTTGCGAAACCTTTTCTTTTTTCCTCTCAAAATACATCCATATAATCGCATTCTCGAACTTCCATAACGAAGATACGACGGCCATAGCTAAATATACGAATCGCTTTGTAATAATTACCGCGTTAGTGGTGGGTATCGACTATCCAGCGTACGGATTGCGCAACGCTAATTTATGTAATAGGAATATCAATGTAATAAACGGTAGTCGTCGTCGCGAAGGAAAAAAAAAGAAAAATGATGACATTCGCTGTAAATACGTATAGACGCACTTAAGTATGTGGTCCTGTATCTGCATATTGTGTATGTAACGTTATACGATTGTGTACGTTGTGGATCTCAAGTATTGTTATATTTATTATGGTCGTCGGCATTAACGTTCGATAGATTTTTGTTTTGTAGAAGAACAACTGTTATCTCATTATTCATTCGGACGTATTTGATATATTTATCTTTATTGAAGACCATTGATACATCATTCAGTGGAAAGCGGAGGCTTGGTGGTGCGTCTCTTCGTCTTAGTACTAATGTGGACATTACCATGCGAACGAATAATGGAAATCATTTCATTTTAATATTGGCTCTCCGGTTTCAGTGTTTTAAAGGTGTGAAAGCAGTGGGAGAAAAACACGATCCTAGGCACCAGCTTTTATTCTTCTTAATAAGTTCAAGCAGAGTTTCAACTTTGCATATTTTATATTGTCCACGATCGTACATCCGCACGTATCTAGATACAGCGTTGACATAAAATTGAAGCCGTTTTATCTCGCGCTGAATTTTCCATACTTTCCGTGGCTTAGAATCGACGACCGAACGGTTGTACACATCGAACGTACCTAACTACAATATGTATAGTTACACGCTAGCACCATTCGAAGTTAACCTATAGGTGTACGGCGACGACCACTTGACTGGCATTATTCTATGTGTTCTCCTCTTATCGCTGGGTTCGCGGTAGGGGCCCCATGCGAGCCATAAACTCGCATCTCCGTCCGCGATAGGTATTGCGCTCTCTTGTGCTTAACTACTTATTACAACAGTTGTCCGATTGAAAATTCCGATCAACGGATGTTTTATTGCCGACTTAAATCTATAAACTTAATGAAACCGCTGAAATTATTATCTTCGAAGGTCTCTCGCGGTGTGTTCTCCCGTTTGTACGGAGCGAGCGCGCCTCGGACGCGGACAATTTTATTGTGTGAAACGGTCAATGTGTAGATGTAGAGTACGTGATTTGTTGTAAATTTTGCGCGATGAAGCCGGTAACGGGCTTGGTTGAATGTTAGATCAAATTTTGTTAGTAGTGAATATGTCTCAGAAGAATCAGAAGAAAATCTTCCCGTATAGGAATGATTTAGAAAAAAGCAAAAATGGGACAGAACCTTCTAAAAGCAGTGATGTAAAAGAGAAAGATCAGGTTATTTTCTGGAAACAGGTTTGAAACCAAGAGAAAAGCAATCAGTGGCAAATCTTTGGAGGAGGAGTATGCAGAGGACCATGGTAACATAAGAGCGTGGACGAAGAGTATATTTATTGCAGCGAGGTTGGTCGTTTATATTCGTTGACTGCACGAATTATGTACTGTACTGTGTTGGGAAGAGCGTTTTACAATGCCTTTGTATTTTTTTAGAAATAATCTTTTTTCCATTCTTTTCATCTCTTTACCATCTAGCATCTGACGTTTGGACCTAGCATTATCCGATACACACTCACATTGATGGCAATAAGGTGGCCGATGCCCTTGTTGCGAAGGGAGTTCAGCACACTCCGCTGGATTTGGAACTTCTTTTAATATTGCTAAAACGCATATTATCAATTGAATCGAACAGGAAGTAATTGAAATCTGGAGTCCATCTCATGCGAGAGCCCGGTAAAGACAGAGCTAGGAGGTTTATGAAACTTGACAGCAAGTAATTAACGAAACACCTACACAGAATGGGACTCCCTCGAAGGGAAGACTGCCGTCTGCGGAGTTAGATTTTCTCTGTTCGCCGGGGCTTTGGTAACGCTTGAGTGTCGGAGGAAAATTTCTCTGAACGAACTCCTGGAATTCGGCAGAAGGATTGGTCTACTCGATGAATTCTACAGTTACATTGCTGGGCTACAATAGGCCTTGTTGGTTGATGTAGAAGGATGGATTGAGCTACCCGGCCGGCTTCGCCATTGTAATCCAAATTATTTATCTAAATTAAAAAATATATTGTTTTAGAATAACTTTAACGTTTGGATACCAAGCACAAAGCGTACGAAATTGATTTTTGATTCTGCCATCATTGGTAGATGTCTTTATTTGGTCAATACATTCAATGAAGTAACGTTCAAGAAACCTATAATGACGCAATTGAACGTTTGCGCACGTTTGTTTATTTTTAATTAATATTTTTAAAAATGTACCCGATATTCGGCTACTTTTCCTTATAATTCCCATATATAAGAAAGGTAACGAAAACAACAAACAACGTATCCAACTGAACACTAAGATCAACAATGTGCAGGGCAAAGAAATATTGGCAGATTTTACTAATAAGATATGATAAACAAAAAGAAAATAAATGAACCTTCAATATGAGAAAACTAAAGGACATACTTTTAAAATAGCAAGCAATAATTGGGTTAACCAAAAAATATAAAGCTAAGATAGCTTAGCTTCCTCATGGTAATGATGGAATAATTCACGGCAAACGCAACAAGAGGAGAGAAAAAAATTACACTAACACACGGACATGTTTCTGCCTACCCGGCGTCATCAGCGTGGTTTCGAGAGTAATTTTTTATCTCTACCTTCTATCGCTGTTGCCTCACAGTACCCGGTTTAGGTCGCTGCTTCCTGAACGGCAGGCAAGCGTTTCTTTGGCACTAGAGGGCGCCAAGAAATGTCGAGTTTGTCGTTTTGAAACTTATGGCATTAACTGTGGGGCAACAGCGATAGAAGGTAGAGATAAAAAATTACTCTCGAAACCGCGCTGATGACGCCGGGTAGGCAGAAGCATGTCCGCGTGTTAGCGTAATTTTCCTCCTTTTGTTGCGTTTTTGCCGTGAATTATTCCATCACCACCATGAGGAAGCTAAGATATCTTAGCATTATATTTTTTGGTTATTGTTTCTAGGCGTTTTCTGATGTGTTCTGTTAATAATTGGGTTTGAAAAGAAAAATAGAGGTTAGACGGGTCTGAACATCACTAATCCGGGATAAGATGTGACCCCAAGAAACAACGACGAAAAAATGGATAATAGGAGCAATATTTGTTCAGCAAGATCGGTTTTCTTATAATTGAACGATTTCATCTCTTATTAATTTAATAGAATAGGAAATAAAGAGCTTACTTGCTTGAAATAAATTTCAAATTTTCTATTGTCCATTCTATCACTGTTATTTCTCGGTGTCACCTCCTATCGCGGACTAATGATGTTGAGGTCCAACCAACCTTCATTTTTCTTTTCTAACCTAATTATTGTTTCCTTACTAAAATAAGGAAGCCAGAAGTAATTATACCACCAAATCAGCTTCATTGATCTCCAGTAATAAAGATCAAGCCTAATCAAGCGTATTTCCAAACAGGAAAAAGAATCACGGTTACAGTGGCGCATTGATTCAAATGTTCTCAAGAAAAAAAATATATTTTTATTCTGACGAAAGTTAACTCATCTTAGTAATATAACTGTTTAATTATCTGGAATTGGGATTAGATGACATGTGTTCATTGTGTTTCGACGCTTTTCTAGAGAAAGATGCTGTTTTAGTCAGCCTTTAAATATCCCCAAAAATTTTTTTTCTATATACAAAGACCATGACAGAATACATTTATCTGTAGAGGAACACACAATAAACCAATTTCAGCAAAAGGAAATGATATTAAGTTGGGAAAGTTGAAGAAGAGGTCCAAGATTTTTCTCATAATTTCTTTTATTCCAAATTAGGCGACAGGTTCCGTTTAGAATAAAGCTGTTTGCGAGGAAAGAAAATCGGACTTCTTTTTCAACTTTCTCAATTTAACCACTATCTCACGAGGAGCCTCCGTGGATTAGTTGGAATTGAAATTGAAAAGCTGAAAAAGACTGAAATAGTAACATATATAGATACGAAAGCTGGTAGATGCCCAACATTAACATTAAATATTAAAAATAACATTTTAACACTATATTATATTTTATAAAAGAATTTAACAATAGATTAGATCAAATTACTACCCGAGGTGGTTCTTGGCCTATCCCACTGCGATCCTTTCAGATCTATTGTGGTTCCTCTCTCTCAATAGATCAATTATATTAGCTTTGCTTTCTTTGCTTCTTTGCTTAGGTTCCGGTCTTTGGATATTCCGAACCCATTTCTGAGAGTCGTACTCTTGTCAGTGCTATACAGTCGCACAGTACATGAACACCAGTCTCTTCTTCCATCTGGCGGAAGATACATGCTGTTTCCTCTGTCAGGCCTAGATTACTCGTGTGCTTCTTGAGCTTACAGCGTCCTGTTAGCAGGCCCACTATTCTTCTAACGGACTTCCTGTCTCTGCTTAGTAGGTCCGTTGTAAATGTAGGCCTGTCTCCAATCAGAAATTGCTTAGCTTGATTCTGACCTGGAGTGATCTTCTACCAGTCTTGAGATTTTTTATCTTTCCATTGTTTCACGATCGTATATTGAGCGATTTTCGGCAGTTGACGAACCTGCTAAGGCCAATTCGTCTGCCTCTACGTTCCCTCGATGGTCTTCGTGTCCCAGGCCCAGGATCACCTTAGTTCGGTTCCCAAGCTATTGAGCGCATTCATGCAGTCCCACATCAGTTTCGAATTCCCCTGTGTGGAGTCCAGCGCTTCAATTACTGCTTCACCGTTTAAATAGATAGCAATAGATCCATAGTTATCAGCTTGACGGTGTAATTCTTCAGCACACCCCAGCACTGCTACTATTTCCGCTTGAATGACGGTAGCGCTTTGAACTAAATTATTTATTTAACAATAAATGATATTTATACTCATAAAACATCATAATCAAGCTCCTTCACAATTGACTCAATTAGGTGCCAACTTATGCATACTTCTCCATACATAAGATATTGCACCATAATCGCACCAACTATGCACATATACTATACGATACATTCATAGATATCTCAATTCCATCTTGTAACGTTGACACAATAAAAGCCTTATACAGAAGCGGAGTATAGAAGTAAATATTTTTACTACTGTAACGTAATGTGGAAATGTAGTAGGCGAGTTACATGTGTACGCTGAGGTGTTAACGTATTGTTAACGTTACGTAAATGAGAATACTCGCATACGCATCTCGCTATTTATGGAATAACGTATGGTAGTAGTCGTAGTAGTCTTTGTCATCTGTGGCATTATCGTATTTTCACACTTTGATTCTGAATTATAGTAAAAATTTGCATTTATTTGTTTTGAGATTTCCAAGGACCTTCGCCGGAGATGCTTAGATGATGGGAATAAGGCGGGGAAACTTAGTTAAATTGGTAATAATTTTGTTTTATGATCGGTACGAGGTCAGCAAGTAAATGGGTTGGTTCAATTGTTTCTGTAATTCGTCCTCGTTGACTACTTTTACGTCTTTAAGTGCTAAAGAAAAAAAAAACATGAAGATGCAGATTCAACATCTGCATCTTCAGCGTAATAGTGAAGACGGTAATGCAAGTTATTCCGCGAAATGTGCTTGCAAGGCAGTAGTTAGTTTTTAGTTATATGTTAGCAAGGTACTTCAATTATACGAGCTACATAAGGTGTTTCTTTGTTCTTAGGTACACTGCCGTTCAGTGAAGTTCGGTCATACAATAAAAATCTATTATATCACACTGTATACAATTATTAATACATAAAATTAGAAAAATATTAAGCATACACTCTTTTCTAAGGGATTAAAGCCATAAATTATTATGTAAAGTAGAAATATTGCGACAATCACAATAAAGTCCCTTTTATTATCATTCCAAGAATTTCTCGGAAGTACCGATCGTTTGAAACGGGTCGTTTGGGGATTACTAACGAACGATACATTTAGGAAACATACCGCAGGATCACTCTTGTTTATTTATCACGGGCGTAAAGATATAAATTTGCTTCGTTTTACTGTTAAACGTGTGTTGGTGTGCGTCTGTCGTTTTTGCGCGAAAGTTTTAAGAAAATTTACTTCAAAATGGCACGTGGCAAGCCTACCAGTGTAGAAAAACGTTCACGCATTATTACGCTGTTTGAAGAAGGATATTCGGGGCGACCAATTGCTGAAAAAATAAATATGAGACATTTACGGAACATTTACGGAATATTCCGCAACATGAATGGATTAATATTCCACAATCCATTTCAACAAAACTTATCGAAAGAATGCCTAGAATAGTTCGAGCGGTGATTAACAGCAAAGGAGGTTTTTTCGATGAAAAAAAAAATATAATGTTCAGTATGTTATATTAGGCCAGAATAACTTTTTATTTATTTATTTTTGTCTTTTTTAACTGTACATACAATAAAATTGCATTTTGTTTTTAGTTTCGTTTGTTTCTGTAACCTTTTCATGTTTTTTACCAACCGACCGAACTTCTCTGAACGGCAGTGTACATTAAAGAATAATTCAAAATTTTTATTTTTATAGGACGGCTCTGAAGACGAAGGCACTAACATACCTTGTCTGTTGGCAGAGCGTTTGCTTTCTGCAGTTTTTTGCAGTCTTCAAGATCAAGTTACCCACGCAATCAATGTTTTTTCGAAATAACAATTGATTATGGTCAACCTTGACGAAGTTCGTTACTGGCGGAGGCACCACCAAGACGAAATTCCGGTTGCAAACAGTCTTTATTCTAGTGGTGCTTCATTATTAAAAGCTGAATGAAGTAATTCGAGGCAATGCGAAATCACCCTGTATATTTTGCAGTTAAACATTTTCAAGACTTATTCATCTATTTCTAGACATTCGCCATATGAGAATCAAGTTTAATACTTCTTGACGGTAATATTTTATCGCCTGTTCCTTTTTTTTATTATTATTATTACGAGCAGTATAGAGATAACTGTTTTGAATACAGAGGGCTCATGAATATAATACGCCGAAAGCTCGCGCGAACAATGGACGACGAACTATAGGAAGAAGTATAGAAAAAAATCCGTATACCTACTTTGTCCGGCGGTTAAGAAACATCTTTTCACACAATCTAATATACCTACTCGGTGTTTGGACGACTCTTCCCGCATCGGTGCACATCCTTAATGAAATTTATCATGTGTTACTCATGCCATTGTCCGCAAAAGACATGCCAGAAGCATTTTGTTCGCAACACCTTTCGTATCACCCTTAGATTTCAGCCATCCTGCACGTTTAGGGAGCCAAAATCTAGTTCAGCGGTTGCCCCAGCTAGCCTGAAATGATATATTGGAACGTACTCGATACCAGCGTACTTTTACTGTTTAGTTGGCCGTGCGTGGCAATCCCATTCTTGTGAATCGTATGTTTGCAAGCAGAAATAGGATACTGGGACTTCTATTTCGGCAGTCTATACGCGCGTATTGTTCGAAACGTCGATTGACTGCGTCTGGGAGAGGGTATCCGAAGATACTTAACCAGATTTATGTCCTGTTAATGCTATTGTGGAATATCGAGAGCCTATTGTGTTTATATTGGACATTGACAACATTAACACGACTGCTATGATCTTCTTCCTGCTGTTATTTATTTCAATCGTTTTGATTTGTAGTTTCAACGAGCGCTCTAGTCAATTGGAAATTAACGTGCGACCTACAGCCATCTGCTTTTAACGCCTTTTCGTATTTTATGGGATCTTCCAGGCGAAGAGCAAATCAATGCGATGGTCAAGCGAAACCCATGCGATTATTCACGGTTAATCTAGTTACCATTTTCGGAAAGTGATTTTGGAATAATTTGTATGATTGTATGTCTTTTATTAACGTACCTTCTTTTTTTGTTGTTCTTCGTTAGAAATTGACGTGTAGATAGGGACCTATTTGGTGATGGGAATCGCGAGTAATTTGAAATGAAATAAATTATGTTGGCAACGACGTTAATTTAAAAGTAGAGCTTTGATATAGCAAAGAACGAATCGTATTCCGTTCCAATCATCTTCAATTGCTCAATTAATGATTCTTCATGAACTGTTTTGATTTGAAAGGAATTATAACGCAATCTTTGAAGAGTTGCGTCCTTCTCGTATCCACAGAAATCTGATTGTTGGTAACAAATATGAAGAGATTCTCCTCACTATCATTGAAAAGAATTTTGGCTTCTACTTCTTCATTGTTGTCTTAGACTTCGCTTGCGATAAGGTAATGCGAAATTAGCGTAAGAATTAGTGTGAAAATAAAGCAAAGGAAACGTATACAACACGAGAGCGCAGTAACATGCAAGACAAACAAACATCTTAAATTATAATAAATAAATTAAGGTGTCTTCAATTAACATGCTTTATCTTGATTTTAAATCCCTTTAATGGTTATGAATTTCCCTTAGCTGGTGGCAAATTAGCTTTGAAACCCCAGTAACCCAACGAAATTTTAAGCCTTTCAGTTCTGAAATTATTTCAATTTCGCTTAGTACAATTGTGGCTATGTCCATTGGGAGTAAAGTTTGTAATGAACGCGAGTAGCCTCGTTGAGGATGAAGATTTCCTCCCTTTTAAAGTGCCCCTTACAACAGGGCCTCATAGCTCAATAGGGTGTGGACATTTGCAAAATAAGCGATCTTGATGGCGTTTTGGGTTGCTAGTCTTCTGAGGGCGTACTGAGCTGATAACAACCCAGAAACTCAAGCGTCGACGTGGGCCGCCCAGTTTAATTTTTCGTCCAATGTTAACCCCAGGAACTTAGTTGGAGGAGCTTTCTTTTCTTTATTCATTTTTAATCCGTTCGTCTCGAACTAAGCTTCGTTTACACCGCATTGATCGATTTCTTTTTCAGTTCTTGGAAGGTCTCCAAATAGTTAAGTAAAGGCGCTTCATCGACGTATTGGCATAGCGCAGCACTATGGCCATGAGCAGGTAAATCATTGACAAATATGATAAACAAGAGCGGGCCAAGTATAGAACCTTTGGCTATACCATATCTTATTTCCGATATCTCCAACTGCTAACTGCTTGTCGTCCCATGCTGTCACCTGATTTCTACTGTTAAGGAAGAAATTTAGTAAAATTATTGTATTATCTCTTATATCACAATACTCCAGCTTATTCACAAGTATATCTGGGTCCACAGAATCAAAAGTTCTCGCTGAATCTAACATGTCCATGTTCATGTATCGAAAGCTTGGAACGTTAAATTTTTTGAAGAAAATCTATAGATCGAGTAAATTTGCAAATTTGCCCAACACGTTGTTACAGTTAATTGCAGAAGAGTTCACCATTATCCTTCTGTCCACATACTTCTTCATATTCTTCCTTAACATTGTCTAAGTCATGGTACGAAAATAGTTTAATTTCAACAGCAGCTCCGTAGAATGTGAAGGAAACATGTTCAAAATCGAAGCTGTGTCGGTTTTAAACACAAAGTTTCCCGAACACCTCTTTCTACAACATTCCAACATTCATTTTAAAGTTAGTCCAATCAAATTTTTTTTTTTTTTTTTGAAGTTGATTGAGCCAATTATTTCTATTATTTGAAGCGAAGCTGCCAAGAAGTTCTGAAGATAATAACTGAAAATATTCCGCTATTGTCATTTAAATATTCAATACTCAAGAACAGATCATTATATTACACGTATTCTAGCAGCCCCAATAAACATTCGGAAGGGTAACAGTCACTTAACCCTGTTTATTTCCTTTCTTATTCCTTTCTTTTTTTTTTGCCTTGCACGAAGCCATTACGCTCGGCTGACTTTGTTACCCGCTCAATGCGACTCGCCGTTGTTGTTGCAGACTGTTACATAATCCGGGTTCACCGGATAATTAATCACGGGGTTAAGCGAGTTCAATGCGGTTTGCAGCCGTGACAAATAGTGTGTCTAAAATGTGTCAACCCCGCTATTCAGAGCGACCCGTTAGGCAGCCAGCGTATGTATACATTTGAGCGCATTTCACGGGCTCCTCGCCTTTCAGAAAAGTTTAAAAACTATTGTAAATTGTCGCATCCTATGATCTGCACGGATACGATTTTGCTTTCTTTTTTGTTCTTTTTTTTTATTATTCATCTCCAAGCTCCGTTCGAGTGCTTACAACTCGCCGTGTTGGGTACATATGTGCGTTCGTTCGATAGATGTACGATCGTTTATTTATTCGGTGTACGCGAAATAATCTATTTTGCATTGTCGTTTCTCAAGATGTCCGCAGAGAGGGTCTAGTTGTCTGTGCAGGTATTTGAGGTACTCGAAATTGATTGTCTGCGATTTTCCACGTGAATTTTTTATGTTGAACGTTTGTTTCGTTATTCTCTCGTTTGTTTGTTGGTTCGGTTTGATGTTGAGAAATGGTTTTAGGATGCAAATTATTCCGATGGTTTGATTAATGTTGTTGCGTGAATTTGTGGTTATTAATGGCATATCTAGAAAGAGTTGCATGTAAAAGAACGTTAGGTAAAGAAGTATCGTCTTAAAAAAGAAAATAATATTAAAAGCAGTCGGATCTGCAGTCTTTTTAATATGTAGAGTGGAACAAATTTTCTCTAAAAAGTTTAAATAAAATCGTAAAGTTTTCGCTGGAAGCAATAAAAGCTTACTTTCTTTACGAAGCTCCAATATATCTTTAATAACCGGCCATTTAAGCGATCATATACTTTGTAGAGCTTCCATCAGTTCCAAATTTTTGGAAATAAAATGTCTTTAAAACTCGTCGTCGCAACTTGTTACTTGTGAAAATCTATTGCAGGGAACGAGGATACAATATTGTTAAGGAGTATCTCAATTAGCAAACTTATACTCAAAAATCTTGTAAAATCGAGATTTCTTGTTATATTGGTACTTATCTTATCTTCAAACCTACTTTATGGCGGCCATTCTATTGTCTTCAAATTTTTTAATAAGGGCTAGAACTTTTCGGGGGTGGCTGACATTCTTGAACAGGGGATTTTCAGTGTTTTCAACAACTAGGATCTTGATCCTTCAGTTCAGTAGATGTCAGAAATGATTTATTGAAATGTTGTTGTCGAGTGCGACTGATGGCAAGACATTTGCATAGAATGTGTTCTGCCGCCCTCCAGATCTTCTAGGCATAAACGACAGATTTGATTTTCAGCTTTTCCTAGATTGAATAGGTGATATTTTAGGGCTGCACGACCTGTTGGAAATCCCGCCAGTAATCTAAGGTCCCCTTTGCTGAACGATAGCACTATTTTTGCTGTGTTACATCAATGCTTTAGCCGGTCAAAAGTTCTAGAATGTGAGATCTTTTGATTGTCCTCCCATAATTACTTGTTTTATGCGGCTCTCTTGTAAGCCACATCGTGTATTGATTTATATAAGTTGTGATTGCGTGTGAAATTAGAGTTTTATATAATTTTAATGCAATATGGCGTCTAACTTAAAAATGTTGCAGCCTGCAACCAAAAGCTCCCCAGTATTACGATATGTTTATTTTCGAAGTATCGCAATTACACAGAGGACTTATTAGCTAACAAAATACGATAATTACTACTGCGATTTTGAAGGCATGCGCTACTATTTAGTAGCATTTCCGCAATTAAGGAATTTCCCTTCCTTTCTTATGTACTCTATTTTATCTTTGTATTTAGCTCTGTTACTGTCATTAAGATGACTTATTTTTGACTTATTATTGAGAAGTAAAATAACAAAATTTGGAAAAATCAGGTATGCGGCCTGTTTCTGCATTATTTCCTTCATTTATTGTGAACTTTATAAGGAGATACTGTAATGTACAAGAAAGTCAAACGTGATAAAATTAATTCTACAATCTTTCGCTATTAACAAGCAAGAATCGAAGGCGTTAACGACAATAATTGAACACGTAAGCTACATTTTAAAAACGTCTAGGACGAGGCAGATGTATTTAACTGTAAAAAATTCCTTTTAAAAATAGACGATAGATGAAAACAATTTTTTTTTTACATTTCAGGAAAAGAGGTTTTATGTGTATATACCAAAATAGAAAGAGTAATATACAGGTTGGTTCATGAAAATTGATCATCATTTACGAAATTTCAAAGTATCACTTAATTGATCAGTTTTTGTTTTAAAATTTATTTTTATATCTGTTTTAGTGTTAATGTAAAATATTTCCAGAAAAGGGCGACTTTTATAATTGTTTTGCGTGTCCAAAATACCAACACCGTCAAAGTCAAATAAATGACTATGGTTGGCGGCAGTCACTCCTAAGTTGACTAATTTTGTGCTTTAATCACTGCTAATATTGTTGTGTGTGGTTCCGCACCCCAAGATGGAATTTCATAAATAGAATTATTCCTCAATAAAAGAGGAACCCTGCTTTTTATTGGAGGAAGCAAGTGCCTA
The DNA here is from genome assembly GCA_902654985.2 of Oryctes borbonicus. Taxonomy (NCBI): domain Eukaryota; kingdom Metazoa; phylum Arthropoda; class Insecta; order Coleoptera; family Scarabaeidae; genus Oryctes; species Oryctes borbonicus. The sequence goes on from LR736870.1 coordinate 5,361,577, forward strand.
ATTTGTAATGAATTATATTTCACAATTTTTATCTGTGTAAATAGTTTAAATAATTACAACTTGTGAGGTTAAATTATTAATTTCACTCAGTACATCCCCAATCGGTTCCTCAAAGAAGTTAGAATTTAGTAAGTGGAGGTTTAGGTTAACCATTATTGACGAAATTACCAAATAGCCTTATAAATGAATATATTTAACGAACCAGCTACTAACATCCACTAGCTGTAGACGCGTTTCGCTGTAACTTAGCAAAACAGTTCATCTATGTGGAAGGTAGCAGCTGTATTTCAAGTTCGACGTTTAAGCTAACTTGTTTGGATGAAATATTCTAATTAACGAGACTCTAATCACTGAAATTGTCGAATTATTATTCATTTATATTAATTGCCTTGGGTGTGCCTAGCCTCGAAGTCGAAGTGTGCCACCATCGCAGATCCTACGGCAAAGATTGCATATTTCTGTAGAGGTCGATATAGTGATATAATTCGACAAATTTAGTGATTAGAGTGATACTCTCATCCAAACATACCAGATTAACTTTTAAAATTTTCTTGTAAAGGTTGTTAAGTGATAGCTAATGAATCTATCTGTTTCAGTTGATCTATGATATCAATTTAAAAACATTCACCACTTTTGCCTCGAATTTTTCTCCGAAGCGTTTACAAATTGTCTCGTAGTTAGGCTACTTTTGCGCCATTATCTTCGTAAAGTTTTTATTTTTCGGTTATCGGATCTCTTTTATTATTTTTTATTATTTTTGGCTTCGATAATTTTTGGGAAATTTTACACGAATGTGTTTGCCTCTATGCAGAGCCTAGACAGACTCTCAGGGAAACCAATAAGCCGAATAAACACGAGTCTGTCTTGTCTCTGCTAATTTCGTGAAGCGCAACTCGTTTCTGCAGGGGACTGATGAATTTGTTATTGAAAGCAAAATACGAATTATTAAATGCAAATTTTATTAAACTTGCTAAGCGAATACTTTGGCAACCCTGTATGCTCGCTGATCAGGTTCTACTTCTAGACAGTGTTAAAAATAACCAATTTCGGAGGCATCTTATGTTAAAAATATGTAAACAAGGACACCAGATCTAATGAGATCAGGTAATTCAGATTATTATTATTATTATTTCTACATCAGCGTAAATTCGACTCGTCTCGCCTGTAAACAATTAACACTGTAACGCGAACAAAAAGAATCAATGAAATCACGTTATATAAGAACCAGGATCTCGGCATGTGTAGCCGGATGTGCACCTTATTTTCATGCCTGATGAACTTTAATCATAACAAGTGAATAAAATACGTTGCTGTATTACCTACATGCAAATGTTTGTACACATACCTACTAAATTCATTTAAATTCACTCGAACGCAAGCTTGGCATTTCCTAACGTTAATCGCGGTTTTATCGACTTTTGTTAGTAAATTGCCCTTCTCAAATGCATGTATCTATGTACGTATTTGTCTCTACCAAATCGGAATTACTATATTAATGGTGATGCTAACCACATAATTGGATAATGATCCTCGTTACATCGATTTAACTGAACGGTTGCTAGAAAGAACTAAAGGAATGCAGAGTGTTAGCAATTATTTAAAAGACTTCGTTGCTAAAATAGAGTCCCACGACATATATTCCCAAGTTGAGGCGTGGCATATCTTATATTTTATAATTAAAAATAAATCATTATGCCACAACGAGGATTGTTTAAATTATTGTTTGCGCAAAAGAATATCATACAATCTTGTATACATAAATACGTATGTGATGCAACTCCGCGTACATAGATACATCTATGTATTAATGAGCAAATAATGCGATGATATCATTAACTTGACCTCCTGCTCGAGCCGATTTGTTTCTTCATTTGTTTAACGATGAACTAACAACATTCTCGTTGCTTCTTGCTTGGCGATATTCGAACAAGGAACGACCCTGAAAGCTGACGACGTTTAATTTATGAAGAGATGTTGGTTTTTCTTTTATGTTTTTTTTTCTAAGAAAATAAGTTCGATATTGCGCAAAAAAATCACATCCGCACGTTAGTACCTGTTAATTAATAAATTACCCAATTTATAAAGCGTTTCAACGTTCAGCTCTCTAATTCGGCAGTATTAACACTTTAATTTGGTAATTAGTTTAGGAAGTAACAAATTACGGTTGCAATTAAAATTTTTATCGATGGATCTTACGTTGTCGCTGATTTCCAAGGCGAGTTATTTGTTTTCCGAAATTTGCGATCTGTTGCTTGCTAAGTTTGTCCAGCACGGTTGAGTTTTTAAATTACAGCCGTTGCTTTGTAGAAATTCTTAGCGGAATGTTGATTTCTTTGGCGCAATTTGTCGTACGTTACTGCGAAATCGTTCCACTCTAGTTTTATTAGCTGCAAATGTTTTTAGGTACAAGATCAAGCTTACTTATTGTAAGTATTCTGGTATAATAATGGTGTTTGTTAAAGCCGATCGTTCCGAGAAAACTTAGATTTGGAGTGTTTTGTAAGATTTGGTGTTTTTTTAATTTTTTAATTAATTTAAGTAATGGTAGATAAGCAAAATGTTCTTTGAAAGCATTTATTCGAAGATCTTTCTGTAATAGTCTGGAGTTCTCCAAGGGCGTAACTTGGGTCCTTTTTTTCCTCTTATTAATAATATAATAAAATATCACATTAGATGAAAATTCTTCTTCGGAATAGAAGGGCTTCTTGGAATAAAATTCTTTTTAAATATATTTCCAAGGAGGACATTGGAAAACTTTGTACTACAAGCAACAACTAGATAAACGCTTAAACTCTTTTTATTTCTTGCACTTTAATTATAAAAAAGGATGCATTAGCTTCACAACTATCGATGTTGCTTTTAATATACAAGAAACAATCCAATTTTGCGAGGGAAAGGTTGAAATTTTAATGTCTAAAAACTTCGCGGGGAATAGTAGCATCCCATACAAGATTACTGAGTAAAGCAATGAGAAATAAGCAGATTCTTTAACATTTCTTGGGATCAAGTGAAAGCCCCAAATATTTAACGAGCTCCGAGTTATTAACATTAAAAATATCTCTTAAAGAAAACACCACAATGATACTTTCGCATCATACTTGTACTTCTACGTAGAATCGAGAATTCGCAATTACCGAAGAACTTCCTTATTTACACATGAAGGGTCAATGTAGAGGTGAGCATAAATTGAAATTAAATTGGCAAAATCTCTGCGGAATTACCATTGATGGCGCAGCCTTGAGGAATGGATTTGTAACCATTCGTGAGAACCAAAAATTTAAAGCTTCGCCAGATACAAAATACAACAAATTTAATTTATTTTACGCGCAAGCTTTGCGTCTATTCCATGATTTGGCAACTCTACTAAACACATCTTGAACTGAATAGTACCAATTTAAGAAATATTAGGGCTAGAATTGGCAATTATTATTAACTGAAAACAATGATTGCCCCTCTTAACATAAAATGGAGAAGGATTTTGTGCAAGAAGTTAAATTATTGTATGAAACTCAATCTATGCGGACAACAAAGATGATATTAATATTTCTTTTAGTTACCGTAGCTGAGATGCGCTTTTAACTGATTTTCGTTGTACTTTTAATACACAGTTAATAGCCTCTCGGAATAATCACCCGTTTGCTAATTTAACCATCTTTCTATTAGATTTTAAATACAAAAATTAATACAGATAATCTTACGCCGAATGTTACTCTTATTATATGTTAATAACATTTCGCGCATGATATTAAAAGCTGTTACATCGTTACGTCGAAATAATTATAAATACCGCAGTTGAACGGTTCATCGCGCGTAAGATATCCTTGACGTTTAATATGTACATGATCCATTTTCCATATAATACCTAATTTGACCTTTTCTAAATAAATAGATTCTCTCTCGGTTCGAAGCGCGTACACACAATCCGATCTACCATTTCGAACGTACCCTCCAATTCGCCTCGTTAATGCGTCGTGATTCGGAATCGAAAACGGAACGCCGCGTTCAGTGCGAGAAACGTGATTCCACATCGCCAGATAATCTTCTACGGCGCATTCCGTCTTCAGAGACGGGGGGAAAAATCGAGACGAGCGAATAATATGCCTATATCTATGTATAGATATTTGTAATCGCGGTAATTTATAATTCAGGACGATTCATTATCGATAAATAAGTATAAATGATGTTGGAGGAACTAATTGCTATTGAGAAGGTATCCCTTTCGCGAACGGGATTCTGATTAGTGTGGGAGTTGGAATTTTGTAAGAGTTGTCGGTGATGGGAGTCCTTGCAGGAAAAATTCTAGCTGGAGGCTCGAAAGATTTCGAGAAATCTGGACGAATAGTAACTTTCTTACCTTAGTTGACGTCCTCTTTAGCGTAGAACTTATAACAGATTTGAATTTTACATTTGACGGGGTTAAATTGCTGATAAAGACTATAACTTGAACGGTATACGGTGTCCTTTCACCTAGAGCAGGTTGGGTAAAAAAAATGACGGCGTATGGTAGAGACCCATTAAAGTTTATGAGAAAATTTACTGAAGAGAGCGCCAGGAAATTGTTTTTTTAGAAATTAATAGTAAAAGACCTATAGACGGCTCTGGTCGTCACAACTGATACTACAAGAAATCAATGAAATTCTTCTTTGGTAGCGCCTAAGTCTATGTACCTGGAAATACAAAATCAGAGAGAAATAGAAAAACCTATTTAATGGTAAAATTTCAACTTAAAATAATTATACAAGTTGCAGATGCGATAAAGTAGAAATAGGATTAGGCGAAAGCGGCATTAAAGGTAGAGGCAATTCTGCAATAAAATATGGTTGGAACCTATTCACCAATTTAGGTAAACTAACAACTCTTCTTAAACTGCAACCGAGTCTGATAAGGGAAGGTACGAAGGAAAATTTCATTCGACCGAATATACGCGTAAAAATCATCCGCGACAAAAACACGAAGAAGAAACATGTACACCGCTGTTCAAAATAAAACGATCGCGTAATAATAGAATTGCTATAAGATGTAGTTTTTGGTATGAGCTTCATTTGTTTTACGCAACAGATTTTTGCATCGTCCATTCATACAAAATACGAAGTTGTCACTAGCCTCGTGGTGCTGCCGTTGTGCTACTTTCCGGAAGCTTGGCAGTTGTCCGTTGTAGTAACGATCCCAAAGCTAGGAACCGATCCCCGTTTGCGGTAAAATCAGCGGCCAATCAATCGACTTTCAGCTACTTCTATGTTGGCCCAAGTCGTTATATTAAATAAGCTGATGTGGGAAGTGGATCACGTGGAGGCGACCTCAGAATCCCAGCTTAGCCTCAGATAGAGTCTGTTTACGCACTTTCAAGTGCTCCGATCCACAAACGACGTACGACATTCGTGGGTATTTGGAGCTGCTGCACAAAATAAAGAGTAATGGCGTACCTCTCAGGTCAATGTCGGAGTGAGTCAAATACCTTGACTTTGCCACGTGTTCGTTTACGCCACCTCCATAAACAAAAACCATTCAATTTGATCCACGTAGAGGGGTAGTGATTTATTTCGAGAAAGTAGAGCCAAAAGTGGAAAATGGGGCTCAACCCACCCTGGCGAAGAGGCAGCATCCTTCTGCGGTGGAATTCAAATTAGGTGATCGCGTACGAGGTGAAATACCTTGGCTTTCCGCTCGATAATAGTCCCCTGTGGCGTAACGTTAATAAAATCAACCTCTTGGATCCGAGTTAGGAACAGAGGCGATGCGTTTCCAGATCACATATGGAACGGTGGCCCCGAGTAGCCTGAAGCAGCAGCTGTTCCATTTTACTTCTGCTATTCGATATTCAGAAATGACTTGAAGTTGCTAGAGGTCCTATCAACTTGAAACAAAATCTCGCAGAACAATAATAAATTGTTATCAGACTCCAGCGAAAGCCAGAAGAAATCCAAGCGTTGAAGCTTGCCGATAGCTAATTGCTTGACACTTGGATCCTGATAAACCAATACACCAGCGTAGAGACGTCAACACCGTTGTGTCCATCTGGAGACGAAGAGGTCCAAAGCCCGGAGCCTAAGGATGACTCGATCTGGGCACAATTTCTTGAAATACGTGGAAAAATTATTCTCTCTAAAATAATAAAGAAGTAGGCGAAGATTTTTGCGATTTTACTAAGAAAAAAGATTATAACAAAAGCTTGAAGAATTGCTCGTTTGACTTCCTGATATTATTGAAGTCTATTTATAAAAATTTCCAGTGAATGTTGGAGATGCTCTGCATATGCGTTTTCTCATTCTAAGCAGTTTCCAAGCCATCTAACGTTGCTGACGACCTGTAAATATTCACCGAGCTTTTGAGATGTCCCAGAAAGAAGAAAGTCTTATTCTGGTCATGTTTGCACACTGAAGAGGACATTCAACTTGATCTCTTCGTTTAATCCGTTGGCTGTAGAACATCTAATTTTCCTCTTTTTATTAGGTTACGAAAATAAATTTTTGCTAGAAAAGATTGAAATTCTAATTTGACCAGAAATACGACGGTTTTTTTGCAACTTTTAATGCTATTCGTCCCACGTTCATGTTTACCTTTGTGTAACAGAAAAATGCCTTTAATGTCAACAAATAACACGTTAAATTAATTTACAAGGTGAAAGGTACATGAAATTATTCACAAAACAAATCAAACACAAACAGAAAATTATTATCTCAACGAGACGATGATTGCCATCTATAATTAAAACAAGTTTAGATAAAAACAAAGAATGACCATGAATAAAGAGTATGTATGATGTGATAACATAACATAATAACTATTTATAAGCGAGAGGTATCATTATTTTTCGAATAGGAAGGCAAAACAGCAGAAAAAAGCGGCATGAACACATTAACAACAATAAACACGATTTTATTAATCGACAAGAATTGAACAAAGCTGAGAATTATACTGACGCGTATTTAGATGATGCAGTGTTGCATCGTTTCGAGAAGTATCACCGTTGCACTTTACACTTCATACGTTAGAGGTTGTAGATGAAAATTGAACTTGTAGCGGTTGTATTTGGACGCTGGAAGGAAGCATTTTGGTTCTGTAGTGAGCTTTTAGATATTTGCTAATTTATCCCAAAGTCGCCTTTAACATTTAACCCGATTTCAAGCACTTAAAGGCACTAGATACATCCGTTATTATATATCTCCAGCGATACACAGCTGATAAAAAGTGAAAGTCCACGGTTAATTAATTAAAATTGTAATTTATTACCGTGAAATAATACATTTCAAACATCGATTGTGATGTGGAAAGAAGAAATACGCTAACAAGGTTAGGCTTCTGCTTGATTGATTACATTTTTAAACGGTTATTAAAGCAAAATCCTTCTTATAAAGCAATAAAAACTTCATTTCGAATGGAAAGATTACGTTCTAGCTCGATTTGTATTGGTAGAATAAGTAATACGCTAAAATTTAATAATAATGTTGGAATGCTGTATTAAAATTTTATTTTAAGAGGATTACTCGATTTAAGATGAACCTCCGTTTACGTAAATTTTACGTCAATGTCGTAAAAGCTTTGAATCTACGACTCCTGTGTGCCGGACGAGCGCGTTGCCAACTACACCGATGGGTCTTTCTAATGTAATTTGAAAATCGAACAATTGGGGAATTTAATCGGAGAAACACAACATCTAGGTTCAAATTGTAGAAGCTTCTGTGGACAAAATGTAATCAACATCATCCTGATTTTGGCGCCCTATTCAGATGTTCAAATATTTTTGTTACTTTTTTTAATTCTGTTTTTTTTTTTCGGAAATCATTAAAACTATATTAATAATAATAAAAACAACATATTTTACATAATTTAAAACATGTATTTGTTTATGTGTTGCGCATTATTGGTTTAAAAAGGTCTTTTAACGAATAGCAACTGATCTGAAGCAGCACTCTTCTGACTGACGTCTTAAATCCATTCTGGGTTCTTTTTTAATTGAGCTATTTTAGGCGGAGGTGGTAGCAAGTCATGAGCAACAAAATATTAACAGACCATTAATTAAAAAAAAAATTCTTCGCATCTGTATCTGCAGCGGTACTTAAACCTCATCAAGGAATTCCACAGCTTATTCTAGACAAAATAGAAGGTTTTAGAGTCGTCTACATTAGAACACGTTCTTTGGTGATACAGGGTGAAACATGTTTTTGAAAGTTCTTTACTGCCCGGTTAACAAATACCTCATTGGCAGTTAGAAGTAACTTATACAAACTTTTAGCAGCCATTATGAAATTTTTCTCATCCGTATACAAGATTATGTATCTGCCCAGCGTTCCAGTGCAAGTTGGATAATATCGTCGATAAAGATTAAGAAAAGGGTTGGTCCAAGAACAGAGCCTTGAGGAACATCGACTTGTTCACATCTCCTCTCGGACCTAACTTTATCTGTTGTTACAGTCGGCACTCGATGCGAAAAGTAAGTTTCGGCCCATGCGCCAGCAACCACATCGCTCCGAAATAAATCAAAGCGGTATCCCCAAATTTATTGGAATATAACCCTGATTGATCGGTAATTATCATCATTGTTGCAATCACCACCCTTGAAACATGCATGCTTGAGCCTCGATGGAAAAATTTCACTTGAAAAAAGTAAATTAATTGAATGGGGATGAATACTAAAGATATCAGCACACTCCGCACCACACATAGCAGTTTCTCGCATCTAATCTAGAAATAATTAAATTTTATAAACAAAATATAAGAGGTCATATATAAACCTTCAACAAAGTTTTTTACAAGAAAAAAAAGAGCATAAAGAAAACGCAACTCACGCTTACATAATCCATCTTTTGAACCAGTTAGTTACGATTTAGAAGATGAATTGAATCGCTTAATTGGTGCTTAGTGTTTCTAATTAAATTTTAACCTCATACAAACATACATATGCACATATATAAAGCGATGCGATTACGCAGACGTAACGTCGGCCTTTTATACGTACATCCAGCGAGACCTTGACGAATTCGTTCCGATGCCTTAGTTTTTATTAAGCGAGGAATTAGAATAAACACGTCAAAAGATCGCTAAAGCCGTGACGCGTCCTGGACGTTGTTGCTGTTGAAAACCGATGAAGAAGGCGAATGAGAAGAAACGAGTCGGATTCACACCTTTCACGCTTCGCACACATCAAGTCCGGAGGCAGAAATTAATTGATTTTGACATGACGAGGTGATACGCCTTGCTTATTGTTTATATTAATGCGTTCACATCGAGTTGGCAAGTATGATTTATCTGTTGCTATGTGTACATACGAAGGAACATGTACGATGCATGTTTCATCTGTTTCGAAATCGGCTCTAACGTTATTGTGTTGTAGGTGGCCACCTGAATTAATAGTCGTAATTTGCAATGCTATGATCTGTTGAGTAATTCCAAAGGTGTTTTTTTTTTATGTAGTCTAGTTGCACATGGAAAATATTAGCGACATTTATAACTTGATGTTAAAATATTATGACATTCGTTTAGTTGCGCGTAATTGATACCTGGTATTCGTTTAATAACAGTTCCTTTTATCGTGAAAAACGCCTTTGACCCCCTCATGTTCGTATTAAAAGATGTATGCGTGGAAAATTTTAATCTTGCGTTTATCTCTGATAAATACTGAAATTGTCTTTTCTTTTTAATTAATTAAAACTAATTAATTAATTAATTTATTGATAGAGTGAATAATTCGGGTAAATCGAATTTGGAATTACAAGTTGTTGCTTGAATTGAACAAGCTAGAATTTTCTAATGTTGATGATCGAACACATGTTATGATAGTTTCATTATTCGATACCAAACCCAAGAAAAATCGATCATCCTGTATAACCGATAATGAGCCGTGTACTAAAAATTATAAAAAAATATCTCGCCTTGCGCCGTAGAGATATATTCCGCAAGAAGTTTTCTGTAAGAATAAATACTTGTGGAGCGTCGTAAACTGGTCATTGTTTACGACGTTCCACACCGAAAAACAAAATGGTTGAACCAATTCGAAATGCATTCAACGAACTATAAGTTTTAGTCACCTATTTTAGCAATGTTTTTACCTGTTTGCAGAACATCCTAAAATTGTCAAATAATGTACAATGTTTCGTTTCTAATTAACAACGTTACCGTTTTATTTCAATAAAGTGTTAAACGCTTAGTGAACTTTAGAGAGAGTTAGGCAGACATTGAGATATTGTTCCTTTAACATTTTAATTAGTTGATTGAAAGAAGAACACGTGTTTTAGTCGGTCCAACAAATTTTAAAAATTCCTTTAAGACTCACATTATTCGTTCAAACAAAAAGCTATTTTGCTCGGAACAACTCTTGGTAGTCGATTTAAGGCATTAATTTTTGTCAGTGTAGAGCTATTATGCTGGCGAATGGCGGCTGATAGTTAAACGAGCGGATGGTTGAAAATGGTTGTCGGTAGCGCGAATACATGCAGAAGAATCTGTAGCAAATAAGTTGTCGGTAAAGGGAGAAAACATAAGTAACGTTTTAAGGCATTTAAAATTAAAATTAATTATTAATTTTAATTTTAATTAAATAATAAATAATAATAATAATTAAATAATAATTAATTAATAAAAAAGGAAATTAATATTAGTTTAATAAATGTAATTGTTAAAAATTATTTACCGTTTAGAATTGCCGAGAGTGCAGCATTTCCGGACTTCATTTCTAAATTCAATAAACATTACAGACTGCCAAACAGGCGAGCAGTTTCAAAAGTTTTGCTGCTCCAACTCTTCTTTGCTGAAGCGGATAAATTGAAACGCGCGCTGCAAGACATAGAAGCCTGCGGTTTAACTTTTGATGGTTGGACTTCCAGTAATAATGAAAGTTATTTTGCTCTGACTATTCATTACATTGATGATGAATTTATTCTGCAAACCAGACTACTGTTACAATTACAACGAAGCATATGCCGTGCAAAATCTTCGAGCTGAACGGGGGCGAATAGTCACGCAATTGGGCATCATGAATAAAATTTCGGCCAACGTTGTTGCTGCAATCATCCCTGCAGCGCTCACAATGTCAATCTGATAGTGCAAGATGCTTTAAAACAAATTAAAGCATTGCATATTAAGAGGAAAAAAGCACGTTGAATCCTTCAAACGAAGTCCACAGGCTACAAATTGATTAAAGGATGTCCAACTACGAAACAGGCTTACAAGTGAAGCTGCATTGAAGCGCATTTTTGGTGTTATATTAGAAGATCAAAGCAGTACTTCCAGACAATCACCATAGCGATCAAGTTGTGTCCCAAGAATGTCGAGGCAAACGATTCAAGTATTTACTAAATAGTGAGAATTGTAAATAACACGTGTTAATTTACAATGTGCTTATTTTATACGAAAATTTTATCTACACCGTTGCTCTTAAAGTACTACTTTATCCACCCTTGCGGATAAAATGATTATTTTGAGTCGAACGAAGCACCTTTTAACACCTGCTATGTAAAATTATGTAACTTATGAAATATAAAAGAAAGGCTCTTCCGCCAAACAGGAATTGAAGGTAAGCACTACTTCATATTGAGGATTAGATCACCACATCTCCTACGTAGCTAAAAGTGACAAAAACTTAACGATAATTCGCAACACTCGGTATGTAAATAATGTCGAACGCGAGTTATGTAAAGTGCATACTTCATGTTAACAACCGGCCAATATACGCTCTCTTTAATAATTACCGGACCGCGTAGAGATAGTTTATGACATAAACGCCTAGCATTATGCCTTCGACGTTCATACAACGCGCTAAACATGCTCGCCGGGCATCGGGACTAGTTTTAAGGATGCGGTCGGCCGCTGAGCTCGCAAAGCGACCATGTTAACACAGTTGTCAATTAGTACGGACTATTAGTGCCGAGTTGCGATAAATTAGATTAGAAAGATGTATAATATCGGAGGTGCAACGATATCGGACGCGGACCATTCATCTTACCCGCTCCTCTGCCAACGTATGTGAATGTATTAAGCACTAACGTGTGTGCGAGCTTGCGGACGCATAAGTTATGTGGTGCGAGCATGTTATGAAAGCCAACGCTTAAGTTAAGAGATATGTACCGTGCATACTCGCACGGCGAAACGATTAATATAACTCCGACGAACATATTGAAATGTTATAAAAATTGTTAGTTTCCACATATTTAGACTTAGATGCATATAGGGAAATCGGTCGTTAGTCTTGATCTTGTTTATTTGGTATTGCGACTAATGGAGGGATTCATTCATCGAAAGAATTTGGTTCTCATTTGAAAGTTACCAACAAGGGAACATTGGCAATTGAACAGTATTGATTTGGACTAAGTTTTTGCTGTGGAAAGACTGCGTTGACAAATTACTATCTTTTGGGCATAGGAAACTTTGCATAAAAAAAAAAAATTAAAACAGTTGCTGACGATTTCGACGGCCAACAGATCTCAGATTTTATAATTTGCTCATATTGATTGCTCTTAAAACTTAACCTTTTTCTCTCAGTAAAATCTATGAGATTCCCATCTACTAAACCTGACCGAAGTTTTCAGCATTTAAATTGATTCCTGGTCTTCTTCTGGATTATCCACAATTTAGTATAAATGCTTCAAACTTTTTGAAATTCAAATGAAAAGGTTAATTCCTCCTCCTATTGTTGATCTTCCATAAAACAAAGACTTCTTCACTTACGAACCGCGTTTTAGCTTATTTCCAAGCACATATCTCACAACTATAACCGCAATTCGTGACCCACACCACGCATACAGCTTGGTATATGCCAGATGTCAATACTTATCGATCCATTTCAGTCGCTCATATCTTTAGAAATACGCGGCTCTTATCTATCAACATATATAGCCGCATATTACACGAACTTATTCGTGTTCGACTTGCATAATCCGGGCTAATTTATCCTCGACGACCGGTCGAAATCGTCGCTGCTCCTATTAGGCGGCTTTCTTCTTCGTAATGCTATTCCGTCCGATAAGATAGCGACGGATTTGTCGCGGTGATCGTGAATTCCTGAAATGGTTTCTCGTCTAATTATATGAATCCAAAGCATATTGGAGCGGATAAATGGGACGATCGGATCGAAACAACTTTCAGAAATTCTCGCTTTAGCAGTAACAATTTATTGACGTCGTTAATTTTGGAGAGAATTGATCGGTTTCAATCAGAGATAATGCGTAGCATGGTATATGCGTAATGGGTGATTGGCAATACTGTAAAGTTGGATAAGTTAGGATGATCGATGTACCAATATTATAAAATGTTGATTTATTATTATTATTAGATTTATAAGCATTAAAACCTTTATAATTTTCTCATAGTTGAAGGGAATTGGAAGCAATTTTAATATAAGTTGCATTACGTATACCAAACTCCAACAAATTAATATTTCGTTGAGTGTAGGCTTTCACGACCGTAATTCATTGCAGAAATGTCTAATAGGATATATAACGAGGAGCAAGAAATAACAACAGCAGTCTTTAGAAATCTTCTGAAGAAGCTGACAGTATGGTCAGCGAAACGTCAAGTAAAATGTTAACTACACGACATCACCCAAAAGACATTTCTAAAAATAAATATTTCCCTTGCTACATAAGGCCTAACATCTGGATTTTTTGAATTATGCACGTTACTAAGCTGCATACGAAATGCTCTCCTCGTCTAGCGCAACAACTTCAGATACAACAGAGTTGCTTATGTTCCCTTTTAGAGCACTAGTAGCGCCATTTATTGTCGGTTCCAAGAAGCGAGATCTCAACAGCAATTGGCAAAAATTGGTGTTAATATATCTGTGGTCTTACTTACAACTTAAGTAGCACAACTGAATTAACCATTTAAAGAAAGATATGTTGTTGTTGGGTTATATTTCGCACGGCTAAAATGATAATACTGATGTTCTAGTAACAAATTTGATAGACCTGGTTCATTTGTAGGTTGGCTCCATTTAATAGAAGAACAAGTTGTTTTTCTCCTTTATTTCAGGTTCAGGTAGAAAATGTAAAGGATAACATTGCCAATGGAGAAATTATATTCTAAAGGAGCAAGAAGAACAGCGCACTCTGAAAGTAATGACATGGCCCCCACAAAGCCCAGATTTGAACCCGATAGAGTTGTTGTGGGATGAACTGGACAGGAGGATCCGAAAAATATGCCCAACTTCACAAGAACATTTACGGAATATTCTGCAACATGAATGGATTAATATTCCACAATCCGTTTTAACAAAACTTATCGAAAGAATGCCTAGAATAGTTCGAGCGGTGATTAACAGCAAAGGAGGTTTTTTCGATGAAGAAGAAATATAATGTTCAGTATGTTATATTAGGCCAGAGTAACTTTTTATTTATTTATTTTTGTCTTTTTTACCTGTACATACAATAAAATTGCATTTTATTTTTAGTTTCGTTTGTTTCTGTAACCTTTTCATATTTTTATCTTCTAAGCTTTCCAAAAATGCTTGAAAAAGCAAATTATCATTTAATACTCGTCAAACCATCTGCTACTTTCACATAAAACACACTTGCGTCTACATTTCAAAGCTTCTCGTAGGCGAACTTCTTATTATCCAACATAAATACATCGATATATCGTACAGCTTAACGGTAGGAATTAGGAATCGCTCACGACTTATTTTTACAAGTTGTTCTACATTTCTCGAACACAACGTCTCTCGACTTTTACGGCATCCACACGCATTTGGGATGCATATGAAGTCACGAATTACCAATAAGTGCGCTCCGATCCCATAAATCTTCCCGTATAGCTCAGTCGAGTTACGGTAATTCGTTGTGTGGGAAAAAGTATCTCGTACGAACATGCGTTCCGAAACGAAATCCGTCAAAATCGACGTATCCAGATCGTATCTGTAACTTTCACGAGATGGCGGTCTAATATCTACCGATAAACATCGCGCTCTCTCGCCCTGCGGCGAGTATTTAGTGAAATACCTGTAATTCCCCGAATGTATTGCTCAAATGGGGGCGTCGATTGGCGGGGTAATAGCCGGTATGCCTTCGCGGAGGGTTACGGTTCGTTCCGTTAACGGGAATTATATGGTTTTCGCTCGTAAGCATCGATTATTTAATTATTAAGTAGAGCGAGAGGGCTTTCGTGAAATTATTGGATCTTTTTTCGTGGATGCTCTGGAATCCAATAAGTGAGAACGTAGAAGAATGCGGAAGAACTTGAAATAAGATTTTGTCAGTATTAAAAACATGGGAGCGTTGCTGGGAAAAGTTGAGAAATAGGCTGGGAACTTTTCAGACCACCCTCGTATTATAGCAAGAAATTAAAAAAAATGATTAAAATCTGAATATCTCCCTACCTATACATCAACTAGTTAACATTAACAGCCATAATATTGGTTTTCCCTTGAAAAACGAATTTTCCTTTGATTTCTGCGATACCCTGTAAAAAGCGCTGGAAGTAAGACGCGCTGTGCATTTGCAATCCAGCGAATTCATCCACATATCGAAAGAATAGCGTACGCCACTCCATATCTTTGTACATATGTATGTACCTCTCCATTTTGCCCATATCTGGGCATCGCTGAAAGTAAACAGCGCTGACCTTTGGATCGTCCTCGTATTAATTGCCTTTATCAATGTGGATCATCTTTAATAGCGACGAACGCTGAAACAATTCAACGATGCTCCGGATGAGCTGCATAATAACGTTCTTTTTCGTTGCATAATACCGCTGCTAACAACGCACAATACAATCATATATCTAATCTAGCAAGCTTGTTATTGTGGTCGTCGTTTTTCAATGGAACTGGAGCGATTGCGTTTTGTAAGGTGCAGAGATGAAGACGTGTACGTTTTAAATTAGCATATTGGGAGCGTAAGTCGTTAATTTTGAAGAGAAAAATATCGAATCGAGCGGAGATTAATACTCGTTTTAGAAAAAGAAATCGAATGATAAGATAAAAATGGAGCTCAGTGAAGTTTATGGGGACTATGTTCGATTGTTTCGATCGTATAAGCATTTTTGATGAAGAACGTCCTTGTCGGTCAAATGAGGGCCCCGCATTAGATATGAACAAAGAGTTAGGACTGCAAATGCCAAAGCGGTGCTTCAGGGGTGAAGGAAAAGCTGTCGAATCATTTTTTCCGTATGGAGATGGAGAACGTAATTACATCCTTGAAGAGCAAACAATCGCGGGATACTGATGACATCAGCACTAATGTATTGGAGAGCGTCTATGAGGAAGTTGCGTCTCCCCTCGTATACATCTTCAATTTGTGGATCGAAAAGGGTGAATTTCGCAATAGGAAAGCTAGAAAGCTTCAGGAAGCTGAAAATTTTTGTCCAATTTCCATATTGAGGCAGCTACGTTCAGCTATGTGCAGCACATCTAGGACGAATTAGATGTTGGGTAAAGCGTTGTTGGACTATTCCTTGACTTGTTACAAACATTTAATAGAATTGATGCGTCTTTCGTGGAAGATGAACTAGATGCGTTGGGGATTTGGAGGGAACTCTGAATAAGTTAATAATCTCCTTTTTGCGAGGAAGACCGTTCTTTGTTGGCACTAATAGCGCTAAATCAGATATAAAACCTTTAAATCTGGAAGTGACTCAGACCTCGTCGCTCGGTCCAGTCAATTCTTTCACAACACAACGATGTCCATGATTTTGTCAATCCATGGAAAATAGTAAACTTTGCCTGCGACACATCGACTCTTTTGGCATCATCTGATCAGGACAAGCTGGAAAATGATGTGGCGGTAGCTTTAAAAACAAAAGTGATACGTTTCACTACACATCTGTCGAGTGTACTGAATCGATTAAAACTAAGTTTTTGGGAGTCATAATGGGACAGTCTAGGCTCCGATGGGCCGATAGTTGTCGTTTTGCGCGGGGGAAACCCCTGCGGGCAAGATCTGAGGTAGGTTTCGAGAAATCGGCATCAACCGCCACCCATCAAAGATTGGGAAAAGAACTTCTCTAACATGGGGAGTATGGAGGTCTCTTTCCAATGAGTGCGGGCTTGGACTCGTGCGGGCAATGAACTCCTACGTGGTCGCTGAGATTCGCCTGTATGCGGAAGCCGATCAACAGCTTTCTTAGAGGATCTTGCTGCCCCAGTGCATGTCTCGGCGAAGTTTGAATGTTGGCCATATTAAAGCGAAATCTGAATAATTTGGCATCGATTTATAACATGGATTCATCACAGCGCACTAGAGGCCAAAGATTAGTCAAAAAAGTAGATTTTTTTATAGCCAACCGGCTCCAAAAAAAAGGCACTTTATAAGCCAGGAAGATCATGGCCATACTGGTGCATTGGTATGTACGCGACAGAATCCACGTTGATAAAAAGGAGAAAAGATTTGGCTCGTAAGACGAAATGATTACAAGACACAAACGCCTATTTTGCAGGGTTGGAGAAATCGTATTTTTTAGAGGGGATGCAAGAGATAGGAGAACGTTAGGCTACGTGTATCAACTTCAAAGGAGTCTACGTTGAAAAATAAAACGATCCTACACATAAAAATGTTTTTTCTTGCCAAGGCTAGGTTTTTATCGACTTTGAAAGAATCTTTTTCGACATCTTTTTATTTGAACTTGGAAGAAATTTTAATAATTTTCTAATCAAAAATATTGATTACTGTACTTAATATAACAACAAAATTTAACCATAACTCATAAGATTACACAAATTCCAACAATCCAATCGTTACACAACGTACCCACATTACGGATGCAAAAAATGACCATTCGTACAAACGCATTCTCACAATTTTCTCCATCTGTCTCTTTCTACGCCTCTCGATGGAACATACCCATCCATCCGAACGAACGTATACGTCCACAATACGATGCTAGAGAGCCGTACACTTCCGGCTCGGTAATTATTCATCCTCCTAAAGAATTTCATATTTATGAATCACTTGTCAGCGTTGCTGCGGAGGCCCGGGCTTCATTCAAGAACGGAGAGCCCGCGCGCCTATATGCATATAGATAGATACACATCGGCCGATTTAATGGGATGTATCTCACGGTATACTCTCCTGCGTCGGCCGTAGAGTGCCGCGGATGATGACGACGACGCCTACGAGGAACAACACAGCTGCGCGCTTACACATAGGCTGTACCGTACCGATCTCGCGTTCTTCGTCGTCATGGCCGAGTGTATTATGCGCATTTTTGTTCCTGTTCGAGTTTTGTGCAAATACGACCGGCACTATTGCATGGCAAAATTAACATTGCTACGGGTAGGGCATTTTACGTTGATAATGTTCGTAGCAGCAACAACAATCTGTGGTTTGTAAAACTTTGAAAAGTGGCGTGTATAACCAGAAGCATGTTACTACCAGTCCTGGCAATAAGAAAACATTATAACTCGTTTAATATTGAAGCACAAAATGTTGTTTTTACAACATAAAGCGGCACAAAATGATAGCGTGTATGAAATTTCAAAATCCAGCGGCGATGGACTTGGAGGGACATGCTAGGTTAGATTTCAAAGCGTTATAATTTGCTTAATATTGAAGCATAAAACTTACCTTTCGCAACTCGAAATGGCATAAAATGATAACGTACGAGTAATGTCAAAATCCGGGGGTGGATTGGAGGTATGCGGCGCATACCTTACGAGATATGCACTTTATTCCATTTAGACTTTACATATTGCAAGTGATTAAGGTCCTTTTCGCTTCTCACGTCATTTAGACTACTTCTTAGATGGTTGTTTATGCTAAGAATGTTTTTTTAGTTGTTGTTTGTTTCCTTTGCAATTCGTCTTCAATTGTTTTTATATTGTTACGATGTTTGTTTAATGTTTTTTTCTTTTTGTTTATTCGCATTTGAAAGCGCATTCTGTTGATATTTTAATTGCGTTTAGATATTTTTGTTGCGAGGTGATACCTCTTCTCTTCAGTTTCCTCCAGCTCTATTAACTTTCTTGCACATGTAAGTATTTTCTTGAAAAAAAAAAATAAGTCCAGTAAACAACTTCTAGTACGAGGAACAAAATATTATATGCTTTATCTTGATTTGCAGCGCGCAGATTCCAACATTGTAATACAGTCGAATGATTACGATTAAGTCTACGTGCAATTCCCCGGAAACTAACACCGCCTTCATGTAGCCCAATAATCCGGTCACGTTTCGAGGGGGTTAATTGTATGTAAGGTACACGTTTCGTTTGCGAGGATTATCACTCGCGATTGCTTGAAACATACTAAACGCGTTTTACTCATTTTTTGAACATTTAGATTGCAACTGATCTGGCTCTTGTAAATGCTCGAAAACAAACTAGACGATAAACAATCGTTTAAGTTCACCTTTAGAAATAATATTTATAAAATTTTAACGAAACACTCACAATAATTTAGGGGTGGTGCATTTTTAATTGCAGCCAGTGTACTTCAAAATTCTTAAAGACATTGAAGATGGGGCATAGAAGTACAATTTACAATTGAAGAATTACAGTGAGCAGGTACAAAATTCATTCACAAATCAACAAATAGGTTCAAATGAATTTTAAAAATTTAAATAAATTCACGTAGGTAATTGTTAACGAATTTGTTAAAAAGAATTTTTTTTTTAATTCAGTAAACTTGTCACTAACTAGTCCATTCAATTCATCCATTCACATAATAAGATTAACTGAGTTTCCGTACATTAGATAGTTTTTAAAACGTTAGCCTTAAGAAGCTCAGTTTTTATTATTTGTCATTATCTATAGCTTGTTTCTCCTTTCGTTCTGTTTGTCGGCTTTTACGCTGTTCGTTTCACCTTTGAAAATTGTTGTTCCTAGCAGTAGAAATAAATTCTAATTTCGAATTAGGAAAATAATGAAAGGTTTGCATAAGACGATTGCTTATACCGACCACGCTGCAACAAGAAGAATAGGTCTGACGAGGCAGTTATAATGGATTTTATGATCAAGTATGTGAAGCATTTATTAAAACAATGTATATACATAATCCATAAGCCATTCTACCTTTCTGTAGGGTGCATGGCGTTTGTGGATTTGAGACGTCTAGAACTGGTCTTTCACAAATTTCTCTCCATAGCTTCCTATTTTGCATATTTCTTGTATTTCACCCTATTTGACTTCTCTCCCGAGCGCTGATCTTCTTACTTCTTCTGACGACGTTCTTCTTGGTCGCCCTCTTGCTTTCCTTTTTCTTGTTTCAGCTTCTAGCAGCTTTCTCACCTTGATTGTGCTTCTTCAGTTTATCCCACTGTAGCTCCAATTTTCAAATTTAATCTAAACCTTGTATTATTCTTCTTATCTATTTTTGTTTCATTCATGTGCCAATATAATTTGTGAGCGTTTAACAGTAATTATGGTAAAACTGCATATCTTAGATTTTTCTTGCTTTCCTCGTTCCTCGTATTTTTCAATTGTTTTTCTTCTTGTGATTATTGTTTGTTTCCATAACTAACAAAGGATGATTGTAGGAAAAATATTTGTTTAAATTTCTGAAGTGATCGACGAAACAATAAATTAAAAAAAAATTGTATTGCTAAGAATTGCTTTTAATGTTAGCAACAGGTACTTCACAGCGATAATCTATTTAATCTAAATTTTCAATTGTACCACCAATATCTCAACAAGCTCCATTCGAAGACGAATCACGCCTATATCCACCTGATCGATAGTGAAAATCCCCGTTTCTTCGAACGAGAGCGAAAACTACGTTCCGTTAAAACAATAGCGTTTAAGGTACCTCGCCGGTAAATGCGAAATAATCGTCCGTATACCGTTAATCACATCCCAGATTCTCACGGCGCATTGCGAGGCCTTGATCTGCTTCCGCGGCGCAGCGCCTCAGTTGCGTAACCGCCGTGCGGAATTACACTTTTACATACTTACCTTGATTTCGTGGATACCGGCGAACCGATAAAAGTCGCCGATGCGAACTGCGAACCCAACAAACCGTAAATAATACGGTTTTAGAGGAGAGAACGAGGATTTTCATAGATAGGCACCTACTCGGCAAGTGATGCGTTGTTTTCGTCTTGAACGGTCAGGCCTCGTTATAAATAGGAGATTTCGTTGGCGGTTTGTTGTTACCGGTGCCGGTAGTCAAGGTTGCCGCGGCTTTTATGCAAAAATCCTGACTCATCCATTCAAAACCGATGCATGCATTGTTTCGCATTATTATTCGAGAGGAAAAGAATACCATTTATCATTAGTGTTGCACAGTTCCTCGCGGTTTAACTGGTGTAACGAAAAGTTTTATTGTTTAGGAGTTAATTGTTTGCCGATGATCTAAGTTTTGCTATGTTTAAACTGACGAATGCAACGTCTCAGATTATTACTAATTGAGTTAAAATGAAGCGCATGCAACGTTTTCGTTATTTTTGTGTTAAATTTCAGGCATCCAATGTGGACATCTCACGGGATAATTTGGTTCTGGAACAAAGGCTCAGAAAATGCCAATTCGTGAAAGAAAAACGTTAAATAAAACAAAAGAATAAAAATGTCCAAACATTCCGCAATGTTTCATCAACCTCAAGCCAATAGGAGGAAACGACGCCGTTTTCGTAAACAAATTATCTCGCTTCTTGAGGAGACGCTTTCAATCGTTATCAAGGCAAAACTTGCTGCTGATTAATTCTGATTATTGCGATGGCGATGAACCAACGTACCTTCCCTAACCATTCTTCCGATTGATTTATTCAAATTCATTGTGAAATTAATTCCTGACTATAAAGAGTCTCGAATCAATCGACCTTCCCTGGTACACAGAAGACTCCTCATCAGTTCAATCCTGTTATTATGCCGCTTATCCAAGTCGGAGCTCCATTTTCTTAGATCCATTCCGACGAAACTCCAATATTCAAAGTTAGTTTCCTAAGAGGAAGCCGTAAAGAAAATAAAAAAAAATAAAAATGAAAATAAAAATAAAAAATATTTGAAGTTCTTCTTATTTTTGATATCTTTCATCTGTTGTTGATATTATTTTATGTGCTTTTATATGTTATTTATACATTTATCTGTCCACATTTATTGATATTTAATAACCCCAAAGCATGGTTCGTCAAGTAATTTAAATTTACGAAAAGAATAAAACTGAGCGGGTTCCTTATTTAAAAAAATGCTTATTAATTAGGAAATCCATAGAGGGCATTAATTCTCATAAATTACTGATTAAATTTGAATTGTTGAAAGGTACACTCTCGCTTCACCAACATAAGTGTCGGATTGTTGGAAATACTTGCAATTTCGGTTGAAACCGAATTTATCTCAATTTAACAACTTATAATATTCCTGATAGAGGCTTCAACATCTTACAAGATTTAATGAGTAGATCACTTCCATAGGGAGTGATTGCTTTGAGTTCTTTTAACGGAAAAAATTGAGTGTTCAGTTATTTGCTACATTGGGCTGCAATATCTGAAGCATCATCAACAGCAAAGTAAACGGGAATTCCGATCAAAGACCACAACTCATATGAAGAATGCTATATCGATTACATCTCCAATCGTTAAAATACCTCTTAACTAAGATAGCGCACAACACGAAGCGCACGTATTACTTAAACGCGAAATTACTGTCAAAGCGTTTGATATTATTACTAGGCGCAGGTCGCGCGCATAGACCCGATGAAGCCGCGCATCGTACAACGTTTATCAAAAGCTTCCCGGTTGACGCATGTATCAATTTAGCGATATTTATTGAATATTATTCACACATTTTAGCCGGTAATAACGGGTACTTAGCAAAATTATAAGTGGTATTATCCGAGGCGAGACCGTTGTCAGCTATCTTTATGATCTTGATTAGCAAAATAACGCCTATGGACAAATAAAAAGGCACACAGGAATTATCATAATCGTGCCATAACGACCGCCAGCAACACGCCGTACACGCCGTAATTTGTAGGTTTTAGCCTTACCACGGCTGCATAGATGCATATACTGGTGCCTCGCTGTTCGCGACGGCCTTTCCTGCATAATGTGTACGAAGCAGCGTGTTTAAAATGAAGATGTTAGAAGGATGGTCGGATAAGTATACGTAAACGTGCGGGATAAAAGAAGTTTATGAAATTAAAAATTGTAGACGTGCATGTTGTCTATTTTGCAAGATGAACTTCGATGTTATTTGCATATTGGGAACGTCCTATTTAGCAGTGATTATATCAACGAGGCCACGAGATAAATTGAAATTCTAAAAAAATAAGTAAGTTTGCGTTGTAATTTTTTAGATAGATAAAATTCAATACTATAAAGGCGTCTTTACGAGAGAATTTGCTGGGATGCTATGGGGGCGATGGAAGCCTACTGATTTCTTCTTATATTTTTCCTTAACGGACTTAGGTCGTCCGGGATTGAAGCCAGCGTTAGTTATCTCTGTGAACATCGAAGAAACAGATCACTACGTTGCTGATGTTGCTTGTTGCACGATGGGCTCCTTTGGCTGACGTGAAAATAGATTCTTCCACTGTAAGGATTGTTCTTTGGTTTCTGGATCATACCATAAAACCAATTTTTCTCACCTCTGACGACCTTCCAAAGAAAATCTTGCCAAATTTGAAGCTATTCTTTTGATTCTCTGCAGACACCCACTCGACGTTGTTTTTGGTCGGCGCCTAGCAGTCGTGACACGAACTTTCCTGTTATCGTCCTCATGTTCAAATGTTCCAATAAAATCGGTTCAATAATACAGCTGTCTTAGATTATCTGCACAATTGCCTTCCGTTCATGTTCTGGTGCAATACTGGCATGTACCATTTTAGTTTGTTCTCGAAAATAACGCCCAATTATTTACAACTCGAACTGCTTTTAAAATGTTAGCCGAATGACTCGTTTATATTGAGAAAGATTAGATCAGCTTTGTCAATATTTATTAGCAAGTTTATTGTTAAACCTGCAAATTAGTTTAAGAATCAGGAATTTCCAAGAGGTTATGTCATCGACGTACAACCTGGTACATTAAGTGACAGATTAATTAACGTATTAATGAAAATTGCAAACAATGTAGACCTCCTGCAGTACATCGGATGACTCCAAAACATCCAATGTCACTCTCCTACCGCAACGTGATAATTAGTTTATTGAAATACCGCCTACTACTAATCAAAAACCTTGGATAGAATGCAGTTCACGGGGACAGCACTCTCGAAAGCTTGTTTTAGCGAGCTTTGCCATCTCTTTTGCTCCCAAGAACGACCGAGGACGTAGGTACGTATAGGTGTCGATCAGTTATTATTAGTTATTAACTGGCGTACGAACGTTTTTCGCGTTTTTCCGAGATGTTTAGGTAGCGGTTGGTTGCTCTCACTTTTGCCCGTATTTGCTCGTTTATGCCCGTTTCGCATCGCTCTCGCTTCCACTAACGACCACCTTCCTAAACGAGAATTAGAAATCATAGCTGATCACCTACATATAGGCTAACTAGTATGTGTAGTCGATCAGCTATCATTATTATGTAATTATTCAATATTTTGTCCGTTATACCTATTATAGCGATGCTGGTAAATCTGTTACCTATAAAGCCGTGTTGATTAGGAGCAGGTAAGTTATTATCAATTCTCCATGAATAGAATCTTAAAGAAATATTAAGAAAAGCTAAGTTAAAATTATCAAAAAAAAGAAGCAGATTGCAAATATGTTTGAGAAATGCATTCACATAAGCATCTTGCTCCTATCAATTCCACGGATCATTTCATTGCAAACATGTACACTGCCGTTCAGAGAAGTTCGGTCGGTTGGTAAAAAACATGAAAAGGTTACAGAAACAAACGAAACTAAAAACAAAATGCAATTTTATTGTATGTACAGGTAAAAAAGACAAAAATAAATAAATAAAAAGTTATTCT